>OY723387.1:60441089-60484334 GCA_963210295.1 Ophion ellenae
GAGAGAGAGAGAGAAAGATACATATATATTAGGGTGACACAAATTTTAGCTCAATCTTTTGTCCGTTTTCTCACCATCCATCTATCTTCTTTAAAGAACAAAAATTTCGGCGAAAGCTGCGAGCGGTCAAAAAATATTTAGAAGTCGCTCAAGCCTCACGAAAATTCAAATTTTCGTTAAAAAATCTATTTTTTATGCACCTTTCACCTATGAATTTTACGCTTTATAATTTCAAAATTAACCTTGCGAAAGCTTTAGCCGGCCAATGAATATTTATTGATCGCTTCGATTGAGAGCCTCGAAATTTCCCATTTTCGCCAATTTTTTAAACTCTTATCACGCATAATTTTGACGCTTTGTAAAATGTTCAACACAATTAATCCTTTTTCCTTTAGAAACAGTTTCCCGCGCATCGTAATGTGTCCCACAGTTGGTCTCGTTAGTCAAACTGCGGACCAATCGCAGCTGTATTCTGTGACGAGCGACGCCATAATACAATAATACATAATAGAACACATCGTCTAATTGGTGTTTGTTACAAATTATTATAATAATCTATTCAGAAAATGTAACAATTCACTGGCTACTTTGTTTTTATGCAACAAGGAATTATAGTGCATGCGAGATTTATTTTTTGGCGTATACCCTGCCTTTCGAAAACGAGCGGCCACTAAATATTCATTGGCCGGCTAGAGCTTTCACGAGGTTAATTTAAAAATAATATAGCGTACAATTCATGGGTGAGAAGTGAACAAAAAAAATTGATTTTTTAATGAAAATTCGCGTTTTTGGGAGATTTGAGCGACCTCTAATTATTAGTCGACCGCTCGCAGCTACCGTGACAATTTTCTTTTCGTTTAAAGAAATTAATTGGATGGTGAGAAAAAGGGGAAAAAATAGAGCTCAAATTTGTGCCACCCTAATATATATATATATATATATATATATATATATATATATATATATATATATATATAATATCTTCTTCTCTCACGCTGTTACAAACGATCACGCACAAAAAAAATTTGAAGCTCAAGGCGAAAACAAAAAAGATACTCTTTATGACCAAAAGGAATATAAAATAAAATACGTAAATCCGAAACCAAACGCAGATTGAATACGAGTATAAAAATAAAATCACAATAGAAGAGGCGAACGCCAATAAAAAAAAACGATTATATCAAACGCGCAGGACATAGAATTTTTTTTTGTTTCTTTCAAGATTCACCCCCCAAAAAGGGTGTGTTCCGGAACATTTAGAAGGTCGGTATTTTTTTGAGAGCCGCCTTTTGGGCCACTTTCCACGCAACGCCAATAAAAAAAACGATTATATCAAACGCGCAGGACATAGAATTTTTTTTTGTTTTTTTTTCAAGATTCACCCCCCAAAAAGAGTGTGTTCCGGAACATTTAGAAGGTCGGTATTTTTTTGAGGGGCGCCTTTTGGGCCACTTTCCACGCAACGCCAATAAAAAAAACGATTATATCAAACGCGCAGGACATAGAATTTTTTTTTGTTTTTCTTTTAAGATTCACCCCCCAATAAGGGTGTGTTCCGGAACATTTAGAAGGTCGGTATTTTTTTGAGAGGCGCCTTTTGGGCCACTTTCCACGCAACGCCAATAAAAAAAACGATTATATCAAACGCGCAGGACACAGAATTTTTTTTTGTTTTTTTCAAGATTCACCCCCCGATAAGGGTGTGTTCCGGAACATTTAGAGGGTCGGTATTTTTTTGAGAGGCGCCTTTTGGGCCACTTTCCACGCAACGCCAATAAAAAAAACGATTATATCAAACGCGCAGGACATAGCATTTTTTTTTGTTTCTTTCAAGATTCACCCCCTAAAAAGGGTGTGTTCCGGAACATTTAGAAGGTCGGTATTTTTTTGAGAGCCGCCTTTTGGGCCACTTTCCACACAACGCCAATAAAAAAAACGATTATATCAAACGCGCAGGACATAGAATTTTTTTTTTGTTTTTTTTTCAAGATTCACCCCCCAAAAAGGGTGTGTTTCGGAACATTTAGAGGGTCGGTATTTTTTTGAGAGGCGCCTTTTGGGCCACTTTCCACGCAACGCCAATAAAAAAAACGATTATATCAAACGCGCAGGACATAGAATTTTTTTTTCATTTTTTTCAAGATTCACCCCCCGATAAGGGTGTGTTCCGGAACATTTAGAAGGTCGGTATTTTTTTGAGAGGCGCCTTTTGGGCCACTTTCCACGCAACGCCAATAAAAAAAACGATTATATCGAACGCGCAGGACATAGAATTTTTTTTCGTTTTTTTCAAGATTCACCCCCCGATAAGGGTGTGTTCCGGAACATTTAGAGGGTCGGTATTTTTTTGAGAGGCGCCTTTTGGGCCACTTTCCACGCAACGCCAATAAAAAAAACGATTATATCGAACGCGCAGGACATAGAATTTTTTTTGTTTTTTTTTTCAAGATTCACCCCCCGATAAGAGTGTGTTCCGGAACATTTAGAGGGTCGGTATTTTTTTGAGAGGCGCCTTTTGGGCCACTTTCCACGCAACGCCAATAAAAAAAACGATTATATCAAACGCGCAGGACATAGAATTTTTTTTTGTTTTTTTTTCAAGGTTCACCTCCCTATAAGGGTGTGTTCCGGAACATTTAGAGGGTCGCTATTTTTTTGGGAGGCGCTTTTTAGGCCACTTTCCACGCAACGCTAATAAAAAAAAACGATTATATCAAACGCGCAGGACACAAAACTATTTTTTGTTTTTTTTCAAGATTCACCCCCCGATAAGGGTGTGTTCCGGAACATTTAGAAGGTCGGTATTTTTTTGACAGGCGCCTTTTGGGCCACTTTCCACGCAACGCCAATAAAAAAAACGATTATATCGAACGCGCAGGACATAGAATTTTTTTTCGTTTTTTTCAAGATTCACCCCCCGATAAGGGTGTGTTCCGGAACGTTTAGAGGGTCGGTATTTTTTTGAGAGGCGCCTTTTGGGCCACTTTCCACGCAACGCCAAAAAAAAAACGATTATATCAAACGCGCAGGACATAGAATTTTTTTGTTTTTTTTTTCAAGATTCACCCCCCGATAAGAGTGTGTTCCGGAACATTTAGAGGGTCGGTATTTTTTTGAGAGGCGCCTTTTGGGCCACTTTCCACGCAACGCCAATAAAAAAAACGATTATATCGAACGCGCAGGACATAGCATTTTTTTTGTTTCTTTCAAGATTCACCCCCTAAAAAGGGTGTGTTCCGGAACATTTAGAAGGTCGGTATTTTTTTGAGAGCCGCCTTTTGGGCCACTTTCCACACAACGCCAATAAAAAAAACGATTATATCAAACGCGCAGGACATAGAATTTTTTTTTCATTTTTTTCAAGATTCACCCCCCGATAAGGGTGTGTTCCGGAACATTTAGAAGGTCGGTATTTTTTTGAGAGGCGCCTTTTGGGCCACTTTCCACGCAACGCCAATAAAAAAAACGATTATATCGAACGCGCAGGACATAGAATTTTTTTTCGTTTTTTTCAAGAATCACCCCCCGATAAGGGTGTGTTCCGGAACATTTAGAGGGTCGGTATTTTTTTGAGAGGCGCCTTTTGGGCCACTTTCCACGCAACGCCAATAAAAAAAACGATTATATCAAACGCGCAGGACATAGAATTTTTTTTTGTTTTTTTTCAAGATTCACCTCCCTATAAGGGTGTGTTCCGGAATATTTAGAGGGTCGCTATTTTTTTGGGAGGCGCTTTTTAGGCCACTTTCCACGCAACGCTAATAAAAAAAACGATTATATCAAACGCGCAGGACACAGAATTATTTTTTGTTTTTTTTTCAAGATTCACCCCCCGATAAGGGTGTGTTCCGGAACATTTAGAAGGTCGGTATTTTTTTGAGAGGCGCCTTTTGGGCCACTTTCCACGCAACGCCAATAAAAAAAACGATTATATCGAACGCGCAGGACATAGAATTTTTTTTCGTTTTTTTTCAAGATTTACCCCCCGATAAGGGTGTGTTCCGGAACATTTAGAGGGTCGGTATTTTTTTGAGCGGCGCCTTTTGGGCCACTTTCCACGCAACGCCAAAAAAAAAACGATTATATCAAACGCGCAGGACATAGAATTTTTTTGTTTTTTTTTTCAAGATTCACCCCCCGATAAGAGTGTGTTCCGGAACATTTAGAGGGTCGGTATTTTTTTGAGAGGCGCCTTTTGGGCCACTTTCCACGCAACGCCAATAAAAAAAACGATTATATCAAACGCGCAGGACATAGAATTTTTTTATTGGTTTTTTCAAGATTCACCCCCCGATAAGGGTGTGTTCCGGAACATTTAGAGGGTCGGTATTTTTTTGAGAGGCGCCTTTTGGGCCACTTTCCACGCAACGCGAATAAAAAAAACGATTATATCGAACGCGCAGGACATAGAATTTTTTTTTGTTTTTTTTCAAGATTCACCCCCCGATAAGGGTGTGTTCCGGAACATTTAGAGCGTCGGTATTTTTTTGAGCGGCGCTTTTTAGGCCACTTTCCACGCAACGCTAATAAAAAAAAACGATTATATCAAACGCGCAGGACACAGAATTATTTTTTGTTTTTTTTCAAGATTCACCCCCCGATAAGGGTGTGTTCCGGAACATTTAGAAGGTCGGTATTTTTTTGAGAGGCGCCTTTTGGGCCACTTTCCACGCAACGCCAAAAAAAAACGATTATATCAAACGCGCAGGACATAGAATTTTTTTGTTTTTTTTTCAAGATTCACCCCCCGATAAGAGTGTGTTCCGGAACATTTAGAGGGTCGGTATTTTTTTGAGAGGCGCCTTTTGGGCCACTTTCCACGCAACGCCAATAAAAAAAACGATTATATCGAACGCGCAGGACATAGAATTTTTTTCGTTTTTTTCACGATTCACCCCCCGATAAGGGTGTGTTCCGGAACATTTAGAGGGTCGGTATTTTTTTGACAGGCGCCTTTTGGGCCACTTTCCACGCAACGCCAATAAAAAAAACGATTATATCGAACGCGCAGGACATAGCATTTTTTTTTGTTTTTTTCACGATTCACCCCCCGATAAGGGTGTGTTCCGGAACATTTAGAGCGTCGGTATTTTTTTGAGAGGCGCCTTTTGGGCCACTTTCCACGCAACGCCAATAAAAAAAACGATTATATCAAACGCGCAGGACATAGAATTTTTTTTTGTTTTTTTTTCAAGATTCACCTCCCTATAAGGGTGTGTTCCGGAACATTTAGAGGGTCGCTATTTTTTTGGTAGGCGCTTTTTAGGCCACTTTCCACGCAACGCCAATAAAAAAAACGATTATATCAAACGCGCAGGACATAGAATTTTTTTATTGGTTTTTTCAAGATTCACCCCCCGATAAGGGTGTGTTCCGGAACATTTAGAGGGTCGGTATTTTTTTGAGAGGCGCCTTTTGGGCCACTTTCCACGCAACGCCAATAAAAAAAACGATTATATCAAACGCGCAGGACATAGCATTTTTTATTGGTTTTTTCAAGATTCACCCCCCGATAAGGGTGTGTTCCGGAACATTTAGAGGGTCGGTATTTTTTTGAGAGGCGCCTTTTGGGCCACTTTCCACGCAACGCCAATAAAAAAAACGATTATATCGAACGCGCAGGACATAGAATTTTTTGGTTTTTTTTTCAAGATTCACCCCCCGATAAGAGTGTGTTCCGGAACATTTAGAGGGTCGGTATTTTTTTGAGAGGCGCCTTTTGGGCCACTTTCCACGCAACGCCATTAAAAAAAACGATTATATCGAACGCGCAGGACATAGAATTTTTTTTCGTTTTTTTCAAGATTCACCCCCCGATATGGGTGTGTTCCGGAACATTTAGAGGGTCAGTATTTTTTTGAGAGGCGCCTTTTGGGCCACTTTCCACGCAACGCCAATAAAAAAAACGATTATATCGAACGCGCAGGACATAGAATTTTTTTGTTTTTTTTTCAAGATTCACCCCCCGATAAGAGTGTGTTCCGGAACATTTAGAGGGTCGGTATTTTTTTGAGAGGCGCCTTTTGGGCCACTTTCCACGCAACGCCAATAAAAAAAACGATTATATCAAACGCGCAGGACATAGAATTTTTTTTTGTTTTTTTTCAAGATTCACCTCCCTATAAGGGTGTGTTCCGGAACATTTAGAGGGTTGCTATTTTTTTGGGAGGCGCTTTTTAGGCCACTTTCCACGCAACGCTAATAAAAAAAACGATTATATCAAACGCGCAGGACACAGAATTATTTTTTGCTTTTTTTCAAGATTCACCCCCGATAAGGGTGTGTTCCGGAACATTTAGAAGGTCGGTATTTTTTTGAGAGGCGCCTTTTGGGCCACTTTCCACGCAACGCCAATAAAAAAAACGATTATATCGGACGCGCAGGACATAGAATTTTTTTTCGTTTTTTTCAAGATTCACCCCCCGATAAGGGTGTGTTCCGGAACATTTAGAGGGTCGGTATTTTTTTGAGAGGCGCCTTTTGGGCCACTTTCCACGCAACGCCAAAAAAAAAAACGATTATATCAAACGCGCAGGACATAGAATTTTTTTGTTTTTTTTTTCAAGATTCACCCCCCGATAAGAGTGTGTTCCGGAACATTTAGAGGGTCGGTATTTTTTTGAGAGGCGCCTTTTGGGCCACTTTCCACGCAACGCCAATAAAAAAAACGATTATATCAAACGCGCAGGACATAGAATTTTTTTATTGGTTTTTTCAAGATTCACCCCCCGATAAGGGTGTGTTCCGGAACATTTAGAGGGTCGGTATTTTTTTGAGAGGCGCCTTTTGGGCCACTTTCCACGCAACGCCAATAAAAAAAACGATTATATCGAACGCGCAGGACATAGAATTTTTTTTTGTTTTTTTCAAGATTCACCCCCCGATAAGGGTGTGTTCCGGAACATTTAGAGCGTCGGTATTTTTTTGAGAGGCGCCTTTTGGGCCACTTTCCACGCAACGCCAATAAAAAAAACGATTATATCAAACGCGCAGGACATAGAATTTTTTTTTGTTTTTTTTTCAAGATTCACCTCCCTATAAGGGTGTGTTCCGGAACATTTAGAGGGTCGCTATTTTTTTGGGAGGCGCTTTTTAGGCCACTTTCCACGCAACGCTAATAAAAAAAACGATTATATCAAACGCGCAGGACACAGAATTATTTTTTGTTTTTTTTCAAGATTCACCCCCCGATAAGGGTGTGTTCCGGAACATTTAGAAGGTCGGTATTTTTTTGAGAGGCGCCTTTTGGGCCACTTTCCACGCAACGCCAATAAAAAAAACGATTATATCGAACGCGCAGGACATAGAATTTTTTTTCGTTTTTTTCAAGATTCACCCCCCGATAAGGGTGTGTTCCGGAACATTTAGAGGGTCGGTATTTTTTTGAGAGGCGCCTTTTGGGCCACTTTCCACGCAACGCCAATAAAAAAAACGATTATATCAAACGCGCAGGACATAGAATTTTTTTTTGTTTTTTTTCAAGATTCACCTCCCTATAAGGGTGTGTTCCGGAATATTTAGAGGGTCGCTATTTTTTTGGGAGGCGCTTTTTAGGCCACTTTCCATGCAACGCTAATAAAAAAAACGATTATATCAAACGCGCAGGACCCAGAATTATTTTTTGTTTTTTTTTCAAGATTCACCCCCCGATAAGGGTGTGTTCCGGAACATTTAGAAGGTCGGTATTTTTTTGAGAGGCGCCTTTTGGGCCACTTTCCACGCAACGCCAATAAAAAAAACGATTATATCGAACGCGCAGGACATAGAATTTTTTTTCGTTTTTTTTCAAGATTTACCCCCCGATAAGGGTGTGTTCCGGAACATTTAGAGGGTAGGTATTTTTTTGAGCGGCGCCTTTTGGGCCACTTTCCATGCAACGCCAAAAAAAAAACGATTATATCAAACGCGCAGGACATAGAATTTTTTTGTTTTTTTTTTCAAGATTCACCCCCCGATAAGAGTGTGTTCCGGAACATTTAGAGGGTCGGTATTTTTTTGAGAGGCGCCTTTTGGGCCACTTTCCACGCAACGCCAATAAAAAAAACGATTATATCAAACGCGCAGGACATAGAATTTTTTTATTGGTTTTTTCAAGATTCACCCCCCGATAAGGGTGTGTTCCGGAACATTTAGAGGGTCGGTATTTTTTTGAGAGGCGCCTTTTGGGCCACTTTCCACGCAACGCGAATAAAAAAAACGATTATATCGAACGCGCAGGACATAGAATTTTTTTTTGTTTTTTTTTCAAGATTCACCCCCCGATAAGGGTGTGTTCCGGAACATTTAGAGCGTCGGTATTTTTTTGAGAGGCGCTTTTTAGGCCACTTTCCACGCAACGCTAATAAAAAAAAACGATTATATCAAACGCGCAGGACACAGAATTATTTTTTGTTTTTTTTCAAGATTCACCCCCCGATAAGGGTGTGTTCCGGAACATTTAGAAGGTCGGTATTTTTTTGAGAGGCGCCTTTTGGGCCACTTTCCATGCAACGCCAATAAAAAAAACGATTATATCGAACGCGCAGGACATAGAATTTTTTTTCGTTTTCTTTCAAGATTCACCCCCCGATAAGGGTGTGTTCCGGAACATTTAGAGGGTCGGTATTTTTTTGAGAGGCGCCTTTTGGGCCACTTTCCACGCAACGCCAAAAAAAAACGATTATATCAAACGCGCAGGACATAGAATTTTTTTGTTTTTTTTTCAAGATTCACCCCCCGATAAGAGTGTGTTCCGGAACATTTAGAGGGTCGGTATTTTTTTGAGAGGCGCCTTTTGGGCCACTTTCCACGCAACGCCAATAAAAAAAACGATTATATCGAACGCGCAGGACATAGAATTTTTTTCGTTTTTTTCACGATTCACCCCCCGATAAGGGTGTGTTCCGGAACATTTAGAGGGTCGGTATTTTTTTGACAGGCGCCTTTTGGGCCACTTTCCACGCAACGCCAATAAAAAAAACGATTGTATCGAACGCGCAGGACATAGCATTTTTTTTTGTTTTTTTCACGATTCACCCCCCGATAAGGGTGTGTTCCGGAACATTTAGAGCGTCGGTATTTTTTTGAGAGGCGCCTTTTGGGCCACTTTCCACGCAACGCCAATAAAAAAAACGATTATATCAAACGCGCAGGACATAGAATTTTTTTTTGTTTTTTTTCAAGATTCACCTCCCTATAAGGGTGTGTTCCGGAACATTTAGAGGGTCGCTATTTTTTTGGGAGGCGCTTTTTAGGCCACTTTCCACGCAACGCCAATAAAAAAAACGATTATATCAAACGCGCAGGACATAGAATTTTTTTATTGGTTTTTTCAAGATTCACCCCCCGATAAGGGTGTGTTCCGGAACATTGAGAGGGTCGGTATTTTTTTGAGAGGCGCCTTTTGGGCCACTTTCCACGCAACGCCAATAAAAAAAACGATTATATCAAACGCGCAGGACATAGCATTTTTTATTGGTTTTTTCAAGATTCACCCCCCGATAAGGGTGTGTTCCGGAACATTTAGAGCGTCGGTATTTTTTTGAGAGGCGTCTTTTGGGCCACTTTCCACGCAACGCCAATAAAAAAACGATTATATTAAACGCGCAGGACATAGAAATTTTTTTTGTTTTTTTTTTCAAGATTCACCCCCCGATAAGGGTGTGTTCCGGAACATTTAGAGGGTCGCTATTTTTTTGGGAGGCGCTTTTTAGGCCACTTTCCACGCAACGCCAATAAAAAAAACGATTATATCAAACGCGCAGGACATAGAATTTTTTTTTTTTTTTTCAAGATTCACCCCCCGATGAGGGTGTGTTCCGGAACATTTAGATGGTCGGTATTTTTTTGAGAGCCGTCTTTTGGGCCACTTTCCACGCAACGCCAATAAAAAAAACGATTATATCAAACGCGCAGGACATAGAATTTTTTTTTGTTTTTTTCAAGATTCATCCCCCAAAAAGGGTGTGTTCCGGAACATTTAGAAGGTCGGTATTTTTTTGAGAGGCGCCTTTTGGGCCACTTTCCACGTAACGCCAATAAAAAAAACGATTATATCAAACGCGCAGGACATAGAATTTTTTTTTGTTTTTTTTTCAAGATTCACCCCCTATAAGGGTTGGTCCCGGTGGCCATAAATGCTTTTTCTTCATTTTACCATATTTTTTTACCAGCTAGAGCCGAATTGACCAAGAAAAAATAGGAAATTAAAAAATCGAAAAAAAAAAATGAAATCGTTGGATAGCAACGATGCAAACTTCATGTACATCGTTGAAAGAGCGTTAAAAGAGAAACTTTAAACGCGTTTTTCTCAAAATGGCATTTCTGAAGTCGGTGACCAAGATTACTCGAACACTAATGAACCGATCTTCTTGAAATTTTTCAGACTTATCTAATACATAAAAATGTAGTCTTTAATCGTTCGATTTTTTTTTTCGAAAAAAAAAATGGCCGTTTTATAGCCAAAAAACGGCCGTTTTTTTTCGTTAAAATCGAACCATTAACTTTGACTGTGACCCATTTTGTGAAAAATGAATATTTTTTAAAATCCTTCGATCAAAGACTAGTTTATACTTATATTTGACTAAATCCATCCGCATTTTTTTTTCAGATGATCCACTTCGCCGCATTGTTGGTCACCGCAAACCGTGTATATAAAAACATCATTTCATTGACGGCCATTTGCCACTGAACAATGTAATATTTTTCAATAAAAAAATTACCCAAAGTTCTTCAAGATGTGTTCTTTAAGATGGTATATTGATCGATTAAAAAAGTTTTGTAGTTTTTTTTTTGTAATTCATGAAAAAGGCCTTTTTTTGCGCTACGCGTGGGGGTAACGCCTTAACAGATTATCGCTGAAAATATTCGTTTGGAGGGTGCTCGAAAGATAATTTCAGGACAATTATTGAGTATCGTCGACATTTATTTCAATAGTAGTTATGGCATACGGAGCAGGAAAAGCGGCAAGCGTGAACAAAGTGCTCGTAACGCGATCAACTGTTTCAATTGGAAATGAGACGGGGAGGCGAAAGGAAACAGCGTCTGAGAGCCCGTCGTACGATAGTCAACGACGGATGTAAAATTAATTAAAAAATTTCACGTCCAACTGATAACGTTGGTCATTTTTCGTCATCGTATAACGAGGCCAGCCTTGGACACGGTAATGCATTTGATGGCGATTATTGATCCAAGAGAGAGAGAAAAAGAGAGAATAGGGGGGGGGGTGAGTACCCGGGGTGAGCGACGAAGAGAGAAAAAGAGTGAGAGGCAACAAATATAGTTCAGTGGAGCCAGCAGCGTATTATCAATCTAACGTTGACAGGAAAATATCGTCATACGATTTCATTCAAATTTATTAGTTAAAAAAAAATAAACGTCGAACTTGAACCCATTCGATCCCTTTTTTATCCTCAGATTCGATTAATTTATTCGCTAGAAGAAAAAAAAAGCAAATCCTCGTTGATCGACGAACCTGGCAATTGGCGATCCAATAAATAACATTGAATTAAAATATCAAAATTTCATTCGATAAAAATCAGATTGAATTCATTCAAATGCCATTCATTTGAATTTAACAAATCGGCTTTTTATCTTCCGGGACTTGTCTGACGAGAAGTCTCCGGACGTTCACTTTCGAGAGGCCGACCAGCCCGAATTGTAATGGAACGAACTAATAAAACAAAAACAAAAATGATGTGCCATCCGTACGCTCTCATATACGCGCCCATATATAAAGACACGAAAACGAGCGCGAATACGAGAGCTTTGACGTACTGATTGAAATATAAGAGAAAGAAAAAAAAGTCGATTGAGGACAAAAAAAAACGCCCCTCCCCCCGCCGCCCGTCCGAAAAGGACCGAACCGGATCGACGGGTTTCCTCATCCATATGACCGAGCATATTCGTGGTGTCTCGTTATTAGCTGATCCGAACATGATACGAGGCGTGGATTAAAAGATCGGGAGAATTCTTCGAACTTGGGTGGGTGCGAGATGACATCCTCATTGGAATATTTATACATCAGCTGAGACGAGGTATACATACGTCAATGAAAAATTTATGTGGGTTCATTGAGGATGTCGAAAAAGGAAAGACAAACGAGAGATAGAGAGAGAGAGAGAGAGAGAAAGAGAGGGAGAGCCGTGATAGATGATAAAATTTATTATGCCCTAGTAAAACTTTCGGGCAATGCACAAGATAATAAAAAAATTACAAAGGAATAAAATAATAATAATATAAAAAAGATACAAAATAATAATAAACCATAACTTAAAATGAACTTGACTAATAATAATAATAATGGGAATAATACAACAAAACAAAAGAAATTACGAAATTGTAGAACTAATGATAGGGTTACAATGGACGAATTACAAAAAAAAAATAATAGAATAATACATTACAATAAAATTAACAGAAATAATACAATATAACTAAAAAAAATAACAATTTTATAATATACATCGCAATAATAACAATAGTAATAACAATAATGCTAATAGTGCTGATAATAATTGAATAAAAAATATAAAACAATGCAATAAAGATGTAATAACATAAGAAGAAACATAAAAAACGCTTCGCTACTTCTCAGCCTTTAAGGGGTTAGGCCACTCTAGAGGCCGAAAAAATAGGCTATTTGGGGATTTTTTTTTCAGAAAAACTATAAAATAAATCGAGATTACAAAAAAGGGTGTTTATCATGCATATGAGTGACTATATACAATAATTTTTTTGATGCGATTAATTTCAAAATGGCGTCTGTGCAGCGTTTATCTCAAAACTGCATTTTTTAAGTTGGCCGGAAACATAACTCAGACAATTTTCAACCGATTCACTTGAAATGTTGAATATATCTTGTAAAATACATTGTTTATGGAAGGACGTAGGATTTTTCTTTATATTGCACAGTTCATTCGTTATTAACAATTATCTGACGATTTTTTAGGCAAATTTTTCAATTTCCAAAAATTTGCCTAAAAAATCGTTAATTGTATACGTTAATTATATACAGTCACTGATGTTTATGATAAACACCCTTTTTTATAATCTCGATTTATTTTGTAGTTTTTCTGAAGAAAAAAATCCCCATAAAGCCTATATTTTCGGCCTCTAGAGTGGCCTAAGGCCTTAATCGCCAAAAATCTCCAAAATTCTCCGAGTTTACAGAAACTATCACAAGTACATCGCCGCATTTCCTCCATTATGATTGAGTGCATTTACGCTCCTGTTGCTTCATTGTCAAGCATATATTTATGGAGTAGCAATTTGAAAAAAGGGAGAGAGAGAGAGAGACAGACAGAGGCTATAAGTATCATTTCCCCGTGGGACTGAGCGAGAATTTTTCATCTTTCTTTTTTTCGGTATGAAGGGAGCAAGAAAGATCATAGACTCAAAAGGCGTCTCGTGGGACTCCGCGATGTCGATCCCCTTCGCAGTTCTCTTTTTATCTTACACGAGAATTAAAAGAAGTAGAGAGAAGAGAGAGGGAGAGAGAGAGAGAGAGAGAGACAGAGAGAGAGAGAGAGAGAGAGAGAGAGAGAGAGAGAGAGAGAGAGAGAGAGAGAGAGAGAGATTTATTCCGTACTCTGGAGCATCTGCTCCCTAAGAGTACCGTGCACAAAATGTTACATGGTGCAAGGCACCAAACGGCAGCAAGACAGTTGGTGTACAATAATTAGAAAATAAACTCACATAAAAATAACAGTAATAATAATAATTATATAGTAACAATAACAGTTAAAAATAATGATAGTAATAATAATAATAGTAATAATAATAATAATAATAGTAATATTAACAGTAACAGCAGCTATTGTCGATTAAGAGGTTACATTTATCTATTCACAGACACACCGAACAGTTTTTCAAACAGTTCCTTAAAAAAGGCACGCTTGAAAGCATAGCGGCTTACACAGGCCTTCAGATGAGGGTCTAACATATTCCACATATAACATGAGGTGGTGCAGAAAGACTTGAATAAATAGTTAGTCCGACAATTCGGTATTACGAAGTCGCAGCTCCTCAGAGGCCGCCGAAGACTCATTGTGTGAGTCAGCGAGGGACGCACAAAGCGTTGAAATAGGTAGGAGGGTTTTCCATGTTGACACATAGCATAAATGAACGACGCGAGTAACAGCTTACGTCGCTCTGCTGTGCTCAACCAACCCAGCCTTACTAAAAACGGCGTGATGTGCTCATCTCGGCGCAGGCCAAAAATGAAGCGCACACCATTGTTTAGCGCACGCTGCAACTGTAGATCTAGCTCATCCGTGATGTCTGTGAAGAGCAAACTGCAATAATCCAGATGAGGTAATACGAGCGCCTGAACCAACAATCGGCGAACAGCTAAAGGAAGTTTTCCTCGACAACGCTTCAGCTGATAGACCGTCGCCCTCATTTTTCCGGCAACCTCCAGGATGTGCTTTTTCCAGGAGAGTGTACGCTCAATGTGCACTCCAAGGCATGTCACAAAGGTTGACCACTCGATCACGTCAGAGCCCACTCTGATTTGCGAGAATGACATAGAGTCCAAGTATGTCAGATGTCGTGACGATCCTATGACTATGGCCTTGGTTTTCGCAGTGTTCAATTTCAGGCAAGACTTCTTTGCCCACAGGCAGATGGCCTCAATGTCGCTATTTACCCTTGCGACTGCTTCTTCGATCTTAGAAGGCTGACAGTGCAGATAGATTTGCAGATCATCTGCATAAAGATTGTACTGGCATTCGTTGATGGCTGTACGGATATCGCTTACAAAGATAGAGAAGAGAAGGGGGCCAAGAACAGAGCCTTGTGGCACACCCACACTCAGGTGTTCCCAAGACGACGTGCTGCCATTATGATCTCGAACCGCCTGAGAGCGTCCGACGAGGTAAGCACGAAACCATCGTAGGGCACTCCAGGAGAAGCGCAGCTCTGCCATCTTTTTCAACAGTTGATCGTAGGGGACGCTGTCAAAGGCTTTAGAAAGATCAAACAGAATCAGTACAGTCACCATTTTCTTATCAATAGCAAGTCGCGCATCCTCGATGATTCGTAATAAAGCCGTCTGGGTGCTGTGATGCTTTTTAAAGGCAGACTGGTAGGGATCTCCAAGTTGATGTGCATCTAGATAGTCAGTGACCTGGTCGGCGACAACGCGTTCAAGCATTTTAGCTAAGTTGCATAGCAGTGATATGGGACGAAAATCTGCCAGTGTTGAAGGTTTCGCTTTCTTCGGAATTGGGCGCACTAGTGCCCTCTTCCATTGCCCTGGATATTCCGAGTGAATTAAAACATGGTTCAGCAGATGGAGGATGTGCCCGCCAAGTGTAGGCCATGCTATACGAATCATCTTCATTGATATCCCGTCTGTGCCCGTAGCATTGGCTTTGATGTTGCAGAGTATTTTGCCGAGCACTTCAGGTGTAATATGTGCAAAGTAAAAGGAATCATCATTGTAGCCCAATACTCCGCCGCATAGGGTAACCAAGTCTATTGGTTTATGAGTACCGCAGCCAGATGAGGTGATGAAATAGTTGTTCAGTGCGTCCAGGTTTAGCGCAAGGTGCGACCGTGATTCGCGCCGAGGAAGCAAGCCTAGTCTTCGCACGCTGTTCCAGATCTCTACGGGCTGCGTAGCAGAGGCAAAGCTAGCTCTGTAAAAGTTGTCAGCTGCGAGCTTTATAAGCACTTTGAGTTCATTGCGCACAGCTCTGAACTTCTCATAGAGGTGCGTTCTCTTTTTCTTCGACTTCTGGTAAGCTCGTCGCAGTCGGTCACGACGTCGCATGAGCTCGCGAAGCTCTGCCGTGAGCCATGGAGCTGGACGGCGCCTAGTGTGCACTTCAACGACGGGTGCGTGGCGATCAAACGTAGAGATGACGACAGTATTTAGGAATTCCAATTTGTCATCGGAAGTGCGCAGGTTGTAGAAGGACCTCCACTCAAAATCACCGAGATCTGACAGCAGCGCCTTCTCATCCAGTTGGTTAAACCTTCTGCACCAGAAAGTGGCAGGTTGATGCCGAGGCATTTTGCTGTTGTGCTTGATGTAGATGAGGTCATGTAAAGACAAGAAGGGCACTGGATACTGACCAAAGTCCAGAATATCAGAAGCAGAGCTTGTGATACAGTGATCAATTCGCGTTGATGAGGTGGCGGTATGATGAGTAGGTCCATAAGGCACTAAGTGTAGATTATTTGTCATCATAAATTCTTCCAGTGACGTAGATCCCGATGATGGTATTGCAGGGTCGCAGTTCAGGTCACCAAATATGAGCGCCTGGGGGTAGTCTTGAAGTAGCTCAGTGAATGCCTCTGTAAAACGCTGGAGAAAGCCATACTTAGGAGGCCTGTATATAACGGCAAGAAGTAGAGTGGAGGCGCCAGGGATTGTCAGTCGCGCTATAATAAATTCAGGTTCTCTACAGTAGATCTCTGGCGAGGTAATTACGATTTCCGCTTGCAGGCTCTGGTGAACATATATACCAACGCCACCCCCAATCTTACCGATCCGATCACAACGGAGAAATCGAAAGTTTGGAAGCTCAATGAAGGCGTCATGAATTTCAGGCTTCAGCCACGTTTCACTCAGGCAGATGATATGGAATTTGCCGGTTTGGAAGTGGAGCCGAAATTCATCTAAGTGTGCACAGAGAGACTGGCAATTTACGTGGCATGCCATAAGCTCACTGAGAGAACATGGTACTTTACTATCCATAATTAATGAGCCTGGCTTTCGCAACGATTCTCTTTTTCAATATCGGACACACTGCTGGATCCATTGCCGCATGTGCTGTATCAGTCAGCTTTGCTGAGATGCAGTTTACACATGACGGGGGGTGCTCCTTAGAGGGACAGACCTTTGCGCGATGATTTCCTGAGCAGTAGCCGCATTTCTCGTCACGCTGGCAATCGTTGGCTATATGACCAAAATTTTGACACTTATAGCACTGAAGTACTCTGATGTGATCTTGCACTGAACAAGCGTTCCAACCGAGCGAGACTTCTGGTAACCCCATCAGGTACTTTCGATTCTCGGCGGTCGTCTCTATAACAGCTCTTGTATAACGCCTCCCACGCGCCGGGTAGACGTAGATGACCTTGGTGTCCTTACGGTCGCGACCTGGTAGGTTTAAAGCAAATAGGTTAGCAAGAAGCACGTCTCGGTCCATTGCAGTAGGAACATTTTGCAAGAGCAGACGAGGATTTAGTTTGACGTCATCGATTACTTCAAGCCCGGCCGCAGCAATGCTGTTCAGTGTCTTTAATTTTTGGAGGTCGCCTGTGCTCGCATGAATGCGAACACCGTTGTTACGAACTCGGGATAGGTTCGTGATCTTGAGTCCTAGTTCCACCGGATTTAGCGTATCATATAAAACTTTCTTTGTAGCGTCAGCTGACGTAAATCGCTCTGTTTCTGAAGCTCGCGGCGCCACGATCACCCGATTACCTGCTGAGTTGCCGACGACAACCGTCGGGCCACGAGGAAAGTCGATTCGCATACCCTTTACTGCAGTTGCATACGTGCGTCCAGGATCTGCAACCCCATCCTGAGGCAATGCAGACACTTGACCCGACCGCTCACCGAAAATTGACTTGCATGCGGCTATCGATTCAAGTTTCGCGACCACCTCATTATATGCTGTAATAATTTCGTGAAACGAATTATGATAGGTCATAAGCGCTTTTTCAACCGTTAAACGGTCCTCCGCAGAAGGATTTGATATCATCGCCGAAGTTATAGACAGTTTCGCAACGGTGAGAGAGCGCAATGTTTCTGAGATTTGCTCACGTAACAGCGGCGGCTTGCCGAATGGCCCGAAATCAGCGCGCTCACCCCCATCGATGGAGGGCCTCCCACCAGAGCCACCGATAGAGTCGACATATTCGGAGTGCTCCGATCCAGCACTATCAGTGCTAGATCTACGTCGATTCTCATGCGCAATAGATCGCGGCATGATAGCCGCGCTACTACGCTCACTCGATCTTCGCTTCTGCGTTGCTGGCTATGCTCCCGGCGTTCCACGCGTCAACAAACTGTAGAGTGTGCAGATTATAGCGAAACGGCGCGCTTAACTCAAGCAAGGAGCGCATGCGCTACGCCAAAACCGTTGTGCCGGACCAGCTTCCCAGGTAAGAATCCAAGGCAGGTTAGAAAATATGTCAACCTTTCCACAGAGATTTCCGTCGTAAGCGGAACCGAGAGCAACAAAATAAGTTCGCAGTCGGTAGAAAGCAACAATGGGCATGCTTCTAACTGGAAACAAAAACGCCCGAAGGCAGAGAAAGGCAGAAACAAATCCAGAAAATAGGAGTCGAAAAGAACACAACCATAGAGACTCACCGCAGGATAGAGAGAGGGAGAGAGAGAGAGGGAGAGAGGGAGAGAGAGAGAGAGAGAGAGAGAGAGAGAGAGAGAGAGAGAGAGAGAGAGAACATTAGTTTATTCGTGCTCTGGGGCTTACGTCCCCTAAGAGCACCGTGCGTAAGATACATGACAAGAGCTTTGTACAGTGTTGTGTTCACATAGTTATCCCTAGTCAATAACTTATAGCTATGACTAGTAACGAAATGAAATGAAAATAGAAATATAAAGTATAAAAATATAACAAAAATAATATAACAATAATAATAATAATAATAATCAAACGATATGGACTACGATTTAAACTTACGCCTACAGAAAGAAGCAGTTCCAAGAGAAGAAGAACAGATGTAAGGAGTGCAGATATGTCACTTTACATTCCCTACTGCTCAGTCCGTATTTTCTCGCAACAATATACACTTCAATGCTTCCTTAAAACTCTTTTGGCTTTTACATGCCCTTATTTCATACTCTATCCCATTCCATACACGACATGCCGTGACCAGGAAGGATTTTTGGTAGCAGTCTGTGCGGCAGGTCGGTACCACAAAATCGCCACTTCTTAATGGCCGTCGCAAATGTCTAGTTTGCGTCAGCACTGGCCGCACAAAACGCTGCAACAGGTAAGCTGGTTCGCCATGATCACACATGGCATATAAGAACGACGCAAGCAGGTATATGCGCCGTTCTGCCACCCTCAGCCATGCCAGACGCCGATAATACGGAGTGATAGGCACATGACGTCGTACACCAAATATGAAACGTATGCCTACGTTTAACGCCAGGCATACAGAGAGAGAGAGAGAGAGAGAGAGAGGGAGAGAGGGGGGGGGGGGTAAAAAGAGAAACGAAAGATTATAAAGAGAACTCGTTGACCTCCATTTAAATATTTTAATCTTTCAATTGAGCCACCTCAATGTTTTATCTTTACGGAGCGTAACAGCTTTATTCCCTGCTCTCCTTTATTACTCTACAAGTTGCGCTTGTATTTGCCCCTTTACTTCCGCTTTCAGAGGGTTTCAGTGTGTAACCTTACGAGGAGTTGAATAACGACAGCCATTCCCCTTCGAGTGCTCTAAATCCAATCTCCAATTAATTTTGCTCCAGTATTCCTCGCATTTTCATTTTATGACAAAGCTTCTGGACAAATGTTTTTTTTGGCATTTCAGCCATGTGCGAGTAAATTTATTCCGGTTGAAGGTTATTCGAGGGTGATAATGAGTATTTGTGCAACGACGAAGAGAGAAATAGTGAAAGAGAAAGGCAGAGAGAGAGAGAGAGAGAGGGAAGAGAGAGGAGAGAGAGAGAAGAGTTAACCGCGGCAAACTTAGTGGATTTGCTAAATCAACTAATATTTGTTCACGTGCGCTCAATCCCAGTTCTCTCTTTCTCTCTCGCTCGCTCTCAGCGAAATCAACAACATCGGAGAGGTTACCATCGTTAGCGTCGATCAATGTAATTACGGTAATTGTAGCGAACGGAGAAACAGAGAGAGAGAGAGGAGCAAGGAGTGGGAAAGAGAGAGCATAAATTACCACATACAGAATGAACCATATTCACGATTCTGAGAATCTCAGGGATTTTATTCTGCCGATCTAATTGATCAATCGTGAATATGCCCCAATTTTAGGAGATTCAATAAACAAAAATAATATTGAATTTATTGAATATTATATTGAATTGCACTTATTCTAGAAAATTCAATAAAACAAAAATTATATTGAAATTATTGAATATAATATTAAATTGATTTATTACATTGATTTATTTGATTTAATTTAATGGATATTGAATGATGTAGTAGTAGTTTATTCCACATGTCAACCCTTGCGGGATTTTACAACCTCCCATCCTTTATTCGGTTTGCGTTTTACATTATCGTCTTTGAAGGGTTAGGCCACAGAAACGGGTATGAAATCATGTGGAAATTTAGCCATTCTTTTCGTATGAAAAATCGACTCACTCATAAAATTAATTACACATCTTTTTAGTATGAATATCAAGCTGTTAGAAAAAATATATATATTTTTTTTCCGATGTACAAAATGGCCGACGACTCGAACCTTCTCGAAACAGCTTTTTTCCAATCGGCGTGACAAATAACTTCAAAAATTTTCACTCGATGTACTCCAAATTTCAAAGTTATGTTCCTAATTGCATTTCGCAGAGAAGTACGTACGGATTTTGTGATTGATCGAAAACTTTTCATTTTATGAGCCGTTTATGAGCAGTTGTAACGAAATTTTTCACTGAAAATTCATTTTAAGTTCACATACCTACAACTTTTGAATAATACAATATTTCATAAATTCCGTACGTACTTCTCTAGGTATTCTAATGCAGATTGACGAGAATTTTTGTTTTTTGTTCTAGGTAAAAATTGTGGATGCTAAATGCCACGCCGCGGAGCGCCTAAAAAAAAGATAACAAAAGAAAATATTAGTAGACGGCCATTTTGTAAATCGAAAAAAAAAAAATTCTAACGGCTTGATATTCATACTAAATAAATGTGTAATTAATTTTACGAGTGACTAACTTTTTCGTACGAAAAAAAAAATTGTTAAATTCACACATTATTTTATACCCGTTACTGTGGCCTAACCCCTTAACAACGGTCCGTTTGTTTTTTTGCCTCTCTTCACTTTCCATGATTCCACTTATTCCTATTTTTTGTTCATTTCTTATTGCTAGTAGACTTCTCGTCCTCTTGCCTCTACCCTCTTCCTTGCTAGCTTCTCAAACCGTCTCACTAGCTCGCACATTTCTTCAACTATTTCCTTCCGTTCTGGAGCCCTGATCCATCCTGTTGCATCCCGCCCTCCTGTTGTTCCCTCCATCATTGAAATTTTTTTTTTTCGCTTTGTCCTCAATTCGTGACTTGGCCTCCTCACATTCTCATATGTGCGCCAGTGTTTTCCTCTTCTCTACTGCACACTCCGCATCTCGTATTCCTGAAAGCCTTCTCCTTTTCCTTGCCCACACTCCCACACCTCATCTGAGCCCATATTTATCTGATTTCATCCCTCGTGGTTCCTTTCCCCAGTACTGCTCCATCCCCACCCCTTTCTTCCTGTCTTTATATTCGATGCGGTATCCTGATCTCTCAATTTTTTTCCAGTTCCTCTGTATTGCCTGATCTGTCATATATTGCACTGCCATTCTTTTCTTTATCGCTCACTCCCCTTAGTGTGTCTCCTATCTGTCCCTCTCCATCCTGGTTCATGGCTTCTTCCATTTCGTTTCCCCGGTATCAAATATATTTAATAATATATTAAATTATTATTATTAAATAAAATTTAATGGGTAATTGATTTATTGAATATCATAATTAATTGTTTTATTTTTAAAAATCCCATGGATATTAAATTTATTGAATATTATATTCAACTGTTTCGATAAGTCAAAATTTATCGGACACACAATTGATAAAATGTTATATTTAGTTGTTTCATTAAATGAAATTTAATGGATACGTGATTGATTGAATATTATATTTGATTGTTTCATTAAGGGGTTAACCCCACTTGCGATTTTGAAAAAATCGATTTTTTTTATTGCATTTTTTTGAAGTATAAGCATCTGAGAATATGTCCTGAAAATTGCAAGTCGATCCGAACAAAATTGACTGAGATATGAGCGTTGAAAGAGAAGAATCCGCGTTGAAAGAGCGTTGAAAGAGAAACTTTAAACGCATTTTTCTCAAAATGGCATTTCTGAAGTCGGTGACCAAAATTACTCGAACACTAATGAACCGAGCTTCTTGAAATTTTGCAGGCTTATTTAATACATAAAAATGTAGTCTTTAAACGTTCGATTTTTTTTTTTTCGAAAAAAAAATTGCCGTTTTATAGCCAAAAAACGGCCGTTTATTTTCGTAAAAATCGAACCATTAACTTTGACTGTCCGCCATTTTGTGAAAAATGAATATTTTTTAAAATCCTTCGATTAAAGACTAGTTTATACTTATATTTGACTAAATCCATCCGCATTTTTTTCTTCAGATGATCCACTTCGCCGCAATGTTGGTCACCGCGAACCGTGTATATAAAAACATTATTTCATTGACGGCCATTTGCCACTGAACAATGTAATATTTTTCAATAAAAAAATTACTGAAAGTTCTTCAAGATGTGTTCTTCAAGATGGTATATTGATCGATTAAAAAAGTTTTGTAGTTTTCTTTAAAAAAAAATCATAAAAAAGGCCTTTTTTGCGCTACAAGTGGGGGTAACCCGTCAAACAATATGCAATTGATATAGTTTTTTATTCGTGACGAAGTACGAGTAGGAGTCACGAATTGAAATGGAATTAAGTCCCGGACGGAGAACGAAAGTCGTTAGAGAGAAAGACGCGTGTACGGGCAGGGAGAAAGAGAAATAATACTCCTGTCCCGTGATGCGAACCTCGAGGCATATTACGAGAGTCATAATCTTTTCTCGTTCTCATTCGCCTCATCGTTTTCTCGCGCGTTCGATGGCTCTTAGCTCATACATATGGTACACGATGCTGTGCCACATATACACGTGCGCAAATTCTCCCACACGCACGCGAATATTTATGTGTACGTACCTGTGTATAAGCGCGTTGTGGGGTACAAAGCCCCGCGGTACGCTGTTTCAATTAGATCTGGTCGTAATGTCGACAGTACTCGCGACGACAACGCTCGCGATCTCTGATGAGACTCGGCTAGCACACACACACACACACAGGCCTATGTATATAATATTCCGTACGGGCCCTTTTCTTTTAATTATGCGGATATCGCCACCCTGAAGGGCCTCATATGTTACGTTCTTCTCTTTGAACCGTCTTCACCTTCGTGATCTCAAGTTGCAGGATGCTCTTCAAGCCGTTACAAATTCTGCCTTCGCAAGAAATAACGTACGTATACGTCAAGGGCTCTGCATAGGCTTGAAAATTAAAAAAAAATTCAACCCTTTTATCATATCGTTCTGTAGGGTCTTAATTTTAATTTGCAACGAAAATTTTGTAAAAATTCAAAAAATCATCATAACTACGTCCGCTGCGATTGAAATGCTTTTTTTTTTACAGCCTGCCATTTTCGTAATCAAAATTTCAAAAAAAAATTCTAAAAGTACATTTTTTCAGACGTCCCGAGCTGCCTACATCCATCATCCATGAACGGACAGTATGGAAGTTTGCATAGTTGGAATGCAACAAAATTACTTTTTTTTTTCTCGTATTACTCAATTTTTTTTAATACCTTTAGGCTATAAATATCACTGAAATATTTTGCGAAGATCCTCATTAGGGATCCACGACCTAGAACTGCAAACGAAGAGTTTAGATGGTAATAAGAATAATGAAATGAAAAAATACAGGACTTTCGTTGAATTCCAACTGTGCAAATTTTCAACACCATACGAACAGCGGCACTTTGTTTAAGGGGTAAGGCCACAGTAGAATTTTCAAAAAATCGGCTTTTTTCGCTTAAACGGTGCTTTATCGTCATAAGAATAAGTTACTATTCGATTTATAAATTCGATTTATAAATATGAGTCGGTGGAAAAAAAAATGTCTTGCTATAGCAAGAAATGTTTTTTTTCCACCGACTTTGAGCGTATAACGTAAGCCCACCTCTGGCACGGCCACAGAGTACCTAAAACTTTAAACGCGTTTTTCTCGAAACAGCTGTTTTCCAATTGGCGTGACAAATAACTTCAACAATTTTCACTCGATTTACTTCAAATTTAAAAGTTATGTTCCTAATTGCATTTTGCAGAGAAGTACGTACGGAATTTCTGATCGATCGAAAACTTTTCATTGTATGAACAGTTTTATACGAAATGTTTCACTGAACATTCATTCAAATACCTACAACTTTTGAATAAAACAATATTTTTTAAATTCCGTACGTACTTCTCTAGGTATTCTAATGTAGATTGACGAGAATTTTTGTTTTTTTTCTCTAGGTCAAAAATTGTGGATGCTAAATGCCACGCCTAAAAAAGAAGATAACGAAAGAAAATATCAGTAGTTGGCCATTTTGTACATCGAAAAAAAAAATATATATATATTTTCTAACAGCTTGATATTCATACTCAATAGATGTGTAATTAATTTCATGAGTGAATCGCTTTTTCATACGAAAAAAAAATTGTTAAATTCGCACATGATTTTATACCCATTACTGTGGCCTAACCCCTTAAACAATAATAACTCCAACCTCAATCGATATTTTTTAATAAAAAAAAACTCAAGTTCGTCAAGACCGTGTATGAATCGTGTGTAAATTCCCGACCTCGTCGACCAATGTTGACATCTCAAAAAAAATATTTAAAAAACGCTCTCCACACATACGTGACATTTGAGCGTTCAACCCTTTCGTCAAGACGTCACAGAGCAGCTTTATAGGGACGAGGGTGCCGGATGGTCGATTTAAAATCACCTTCGGCTAAAATCGAACGTGAAAGTATATTGCGGAATCGTTCGACCTCGTTTATCTTTTCTTTGCGTGTTCGCGGATTTGGGACATTTGAGGGATCCGCTCGGATCCTGGAGGATCAACTGTGCAGGAAGTTGGATGGAGGAGGGAAGAGAGAAAGAGAGAGAGAGAGAGAGAGAGATGCTGAGGGATATCGTCAACAGAAGTAAAGTATTCGTTGGGGATCTTTGGGAGTCGACCCCCAGCGGATTTAAAACACACAGATATATCGCTCTTCGCGACGGCTAAGTACACAGCTGGAGACAAGCCCTCCTACATGTTTCAAGCTATTCGCGATGTAGGCCACTCATACATCCCTCATCTTTTTGCCCGCTCTTTCTCTCAATCCTCGCGAGGCTTTGCACTCCACCGTGTAACCGCGGCGCACCAACAGCTATCGCTGGGGACTGCGTTACGTTGAAGTAGCATGCCCTCAATGAAGTTTCGTGTGCATAAGAAGAAAAAAACAACCGAGAAGAAAAATCTAGGTCGGGTGGCAATTGATGGTCTGGAAAATTTTACGAGTGCTACACAGATGCGCCTCGCGCAAAACGGTACAATCTCGTACATCGAGTGGACGTCAAATATTAGCTGTCAAAACTCAAAACTATCTGCAAAAACAACTTTGCGGTAAATTCTTGTCTTTTTGTCCATTCACAATAGGGTCGCGAACCAAACCAAGTGATCTTTGAAATTTGCATCGTTGGAACGCAACGATAATTGATCGTTTTCAATTGATACCATTTTTTGCTGCATTGATACTACAAAAATTGCTGGAATTCTACGTATGTTCATTGGAGATTCACCACGACGATGTGCAAAAAAAGGGATTTTGATAATTCAAAATATGAAAAATAAATAGTTGCGTTTCAACGATGCAAATGTCAACGCCGTACATTGACCGAGGTAGTTGAAGAAAGTGTCGGTGCAAAAAACAATTGTTCCCCATGAATAGTAATGGCCACTCCGAAAGGATACGAGTCCGGCAAATTATTTTCGTTCATTGTTCCGATAGTTTACTCTACGACGATTTAGCCTTTTTATTTCTCGTCTAGGTGAAAATAATTATTGGCCAGTCGTGCGAAATTTTCGTTTTTTTTTTAAATAACAAAAAAATCAAACAGTTCGCTGTCTTGAGCTCAAATTATCCGCTATTATTTCGTCGTAAAATCGTCTCGTAAACGATTTTTTCGATTCCATGGTCAAATAGTGGCAAATCGCCGCGAGCTTACGCAATCGTCTCGGGAGCGGCATGTTTCTCAGAGTTTGCGTGTCTTCGCGCCAGAGATAGAGGGAAAAGAGCGAGCGGGCCCAATTTCGTTGTTAGTTGTGAAGTTTCGCTAGAAAAAGCATCTAAGGCTGTCTTGCACCTTGCCAACGTTTCTCCTGCAAGGAGGTACATACTGCGCGCGCTTGTAACAAGCAAAGGGACGTAACGTCAATGCGAAAAATAAGTACCCGTGGGTCGTTGAGTTGGCCAACAATGCTCACACGTACGGATAACGTGTACATATTTCTTCATTGGCAAGAGTTTCGCGTAAACCGCAACAATCTGAATTTACTTCGAATCTCACCCGAGTCCTCGGAAGGGGAATAGAGAGGAATTTTAATCCAGCATGCGGCACGTGAAGTGAATCAGAAGTAAAAACGAACAATTGCATATCCACTTTTGCTCAGCATCCAAAATGGTATTATTTTTTCACGTGAAACTTTCAAAAAATTGAAAAAAAAAAAATGGTTCTGCATTTTGCATCTTTGGAATGGAACGATGTTTTTTTCTTCCTTCGTATTGCCCAATTTTGTGAGCACTGTCAGGCCACATACATCGCTGAACTGTTTTTGATGATCCTTATGAGGGATTCATAACCTGGAACTGCACAAGAAGAGTTTAGAAGAGATAGTAATGAAAATAAAGAAGGAATTTCGTTGCACAGCAATGATGCAACTGAGATTTTATAAATATATTTTTATAAACTCATTTTGATGCTTATGGAAAACTTGTTTTTGCATACTTAGCTTGTAGGTCTTTGAACATGCATATTAAAAAATGGTAGAATCATTTTTGCGGGTCAAATTTGCCAAGAGAACTTCAAGCAAATTGTACAGTCCGCAGTTCATGAAGACTCGTAGTCCAATATTTTTACACTGGGAAAAAAAAACAATTGAATCAAAAAAACATATTGGTTGATCCAAATAAATGTGCTGCTGCGGAGTGCCACCGATATATGAGATTGTTACAATACTATAAAATATTGGAAAATGTGATTGATTTAAATAACATATTATTTTATTTAAAAAAGCTCTTCTGTTCTCTCAATATCTACATTATCTGTCGAATAAAATTATATTCTATTGAATTCCGTTCATTCATTCTATATGCAATCCCGTAGATGTATGGATGGAATAATTAAGCGGTTGCTACAACATTTTTTATTTCGTACAAAAATATAATCAATAGAATTAATTATTTCTTCAAGGGAGACTTTGTCCTTGCGGAGATGCGGGAGATGTTAGCGGCTCAACATGAGTAAGCTAGAAGAAGAGGAGGGATGCCTCTATGGACCAGGCATTGCCGATTAGCGGTAATTATAAACACATTTGTGTAAACACATTACAAAACTTTAAACGCGTTTTTCTCGAAAACACGTTTTTAAAAATGGCTGACATTCTCCTGACCGCTGTAATTAACATATCGATCTCAAATTTGGAGAGCATACTCAGAAAATATGTCTTCACGGAATGACGGATCGTTTTTTCGATAGATACATTTTTGCATTTATTATTTATCTTTTTATGCGAAAAAAAACGCGAAAATTCGATTTTTTTTTTAATTGCCGCCATTTTCCGAAATTTGTACTAAACGAAAAACCCATCCGTCATTCCATGACCAAAGGGTCACAGATTGATAATATGCTTTGAATTTGTGTGTTCAGATCAACAAAGAGGGGGCAGTGATGTCAGCCGCCTCCCGCGATTTGAGGACCTGTTTTCGCGGAGCTGCAACGGCCGCCATTTTGGTTTTCTTTTTCAAAAAAAAATTTTTTTTAACGTTCTGTATATCATGAATAAAAGCAAGAAAAAAACCGCACTCAAAAAGCTTTACCCGTTTCCTTTAAAAAAAATAACATGTAAACACCTGGAATATGACACTCCAAGGACAAAGTCTCCCTTAATGCATCGAAACGAATATGTTATAGGACGTAAGCTTTTCAATTTGTTTGAAATCTTAAATAAAAAGTGAGCATTAGAATGATCATCCACGATAATAGTGGAGAGAATATCAGATATCCAATGGAATATCGATGGAGAGAATATAAGATATTCAACTGATAAGAACAGATACTACACTTTGATCTTAGCCACAGGCCAAGAAGCGATACTCTTCAGAGTTTCTCCGGCGTTTGAGTAGATTTTCGGTTCGCGCTACGCTTACGAGAAACGAGCGCGCGTGCGGCTTCTAGCGGTTACTCCGAGAACTACGGAATTTTTTCAACAAGAAACAAATTTGATTTTAACATAATTTTTAACCAATTCAGACATTTGCTTAATATTTTTCAATAAAAATAAAATATTAATATTTTAACGATTAATGTACTTGGAAATCAATATCAGATATGGTGAAAAAATTAATTAACATATTTACTCAATAGAAATTTTATCCGAATCAAACGAGCGAAATTCAATTTTTCTTGTGTACTCGGATCAACAATATTTATGTTATGAATTGAAACGCTTTTTTGTTCGTTGCAGAAAATGCATCCAAAACTATATAATTTGTTCGCGATAATTTTTCAGATATTTTCAATAATATATTGTTCTCGGCTAATAATATATCTTTTGAATGAAAAAAAACCTTTTAATTTGATCATGTTATTAAAGTCAATAGCGTTTTGTTTGGACTAATAAATCCGATTATTTACACCAACAATTTTACAATTGAATCAACGAAATTTCATTCAATAACACCAATGATATTGGATCAATGATTTTTTTCTCTCAGTGTACTTCTGTGTAAAAAAAAGTTTCGGTCCATCGGGGCAACGGATTGGCAAGTTGATATTCCGTCCGAATAACCTAAAACTGCAAAAGAAATGTTCAGATAGTAATAAAAATGGAGGAATTTAAAAAAATAAGGAACATTTTTCGTCGCTTTCCAACGATGCAAACTTCAACGCTAGAAAAAAAAAAGTTTCAGCGGGAAATGAGGAGTCGCGGGTAGAATTATAAATTACTATGAAGGCGAGAAAACTGAGGGAAAAGAAAAGGCGAAAAAAGAAAAATATTTTCTCATGCTTTCTCGTGTTTCTCTCTCCCTCTCTATCTTTCTCCCTGTGACGTAACATTTTTCTCGTACCTCCGTGCGGCATGTACGCTGAATCGGCGTATGATACAGACATACGTTGCACGTGGACCTTGGTTGCTCGCGGTCTTAATTTCATAACCACGATGCGTACGAGCAGGTTGTTACTTTTTGTACAATTTCGCTTCGTTGTTGTTGTTTTTTCTTCATCTCCCTTTTTTCGATGCTAATCGAGCACTCTCGACTCGAGAGCGTGTGCACTTTCCGTTTCTTTATTACTTTTTTTTTTCGCTCGCCTCGAGGGCCACAGCGAAACCGAAAAAGAAAACTTTCTCCGCCGCGTCTGCGTTCCATGTACAAGCAATATATATGAATTTAAAGAGCAAAGCTCTTGCGGATTGAATCTTTGCTTGGATTCGGTTGCGAGGACACTGAACGCGAGATCGAGGCAAACTCTTCGTGGCTGGGTGATCCTTGGGGAGGGGGGCCCTTTTTCCGAAGGGCCCCACTATCGACAGATATCTAAGACTGAGACAGGGAGAAGGAGAGAGAAAGAGAAGTAGAGAGGAAGAAATGAAACGGAAAACAAGCAGATCAGAAATAAAATCAAAATCACAGAGTGGGGAGGGAAGAAAAAAGAGGGAAAGACGGGGGCAGGAGGGAGAGAGAGGAAGAGAAGT
The DNA here is from genome assembly GCA_963210295.1 of Ophion ellenae. Taxonomy (NCBI): domain Eukaryota; kingdom Metazoa; phylum Arthropoda; class Insecta; order Hymenoptera; family Ichneumonidae; genus Ophion; species Ophion ellenae. Next base: position 60,470,846 of record OY723387.1, read on the forward strand.
CTGTAGGTCAGTCACTGGTTACTGTTACCCTCGAACCTATTACCGGTTTTCCGCGAGCTCGAGCAACGGTCAGAGCAATCTCGAGCTCTCATGTCGCCACGTCAAATTCTTCTCCACGATGTTCTTTGATTCTCGTTCTTTCTGCGTACACCCCCCCCCCCGTTATTCCCATCAATTGTTCACCTCCTTATCGCGATTTTCTCCCTTTTTCCTGAGATGCCACGGTTCCTCGCAAACCTCAAAAGGTCTGCGTAAACTTGGCATTCCAAACAAACGCGTTTTTCCATTGCCTTGGTTAGGTTTGTTTGGCTTTCCACAGCTCGGCATTCCAAAGAAACCCGTTTTGTTTTACTGAGCTGGGTTTGTTTCAGTTTTCGAAGCTTCGCGTACTATAGAAACTCGTTTTTCATTGCTTTTTTGGGATTTCCAGAACTTGGCTTTCCAAGGATACGCGGTTTTCGTTGCTTTGTTTACGTTTGTTTGGGTTCCTAAAGCTTGACATTCGCAAGGAACGCGCTTTTCGTTGCCTTGTTTGGCTTTGTTTGGGTTTCCAAAGCTTGGCATTGCAAGGTAACGCGTTTTTCATTGCTTTGTTTTGGTTTGTTCGGATTTCCAAAGCTTGGCATTCCAAGGTAACACGTTTTTCATTGCTTTGTTCGAGTTTGTTTGGGTTTGAAAAGCTTGGCATTCGCAAGAGACGCGTTTTTCTTTGCCTTGTTTGTCTTTGTGTGGGCTTGGAATGCTTGGTATTCCAAGGAAACGAGTTTTTTATTGCCTTGTTTTGGTTTGTTTGGCTTTCCACGGCTTGGCATTCCAAAGAAACGCGTCTTTTGCTGCCGCGTTTGGATTTGTATGAGTTTCCGAAGCTGGGCGTACTAAAGAAACGCGTTTTCCATTGCTTTTTTTGGGTTTCCGAAGCTTGGCATTGCAAGGAAACGCGTTTGTTATTGCTTTGTTTGCGTTTGTTTGGGTTCCCAAAGCTTGGCGTTTGCAAGAAACGTGTTTTTCGTTGCCTTGATTGACTTCGTTTGGGTTTCCAAAGCTTGGTATTCCGAAGAAACGCGTTTTTCATTGCCTTGTGTGGGTTTCCAAAGCTTGGCATTTCAAGGAAACGCATTTTTCATTGCCTTCTTTGGGATTGATTGGGATTTCACAGCTTGGAATTCCAAAGAAACCCGTTTTTCATTGCCTTGTTTGGGTTTCCAAAGCTTGGCGTTTCAAGGAGCCGCATTTTTCATTGCCTTGTTTCGGATTGATTGAATTTTCAAAGCTTGGAATTCCAAGGAAACGCGTTTTTCATTGCCTCGTTTTGGTTTCTAAAGCTTGGCATTCAAAAGAAACTCATTGTTCATTGCTTTGTTTGGGTTTGCAAAGCTTGACATTCGGAGGAGACGCGTTTTTCATTGCTTTGTTCCTTAGCCCAGGTTCTTAACTTCAATCTTCAGTCAAGTTTCGTAAAAAATACCACCAATTGACCAAGCTATCCATGAAAATTCGGAGAGTATCATCTTCCCAATCGGTTGTTGGCCCAAAACCGTTTTCGTTTGCCAAAGCCCTTGAAATATCGGACAACAAGTTTTCATAAGGTACGGACTGTGCACGTTGCACGTATTTTCAACATAATGATGACCCTATGAGACTGACTGAGGCTCACATCGTTGGAATGCAATGAAAATTCATATTTCTGAACTTCTTCAATTTCTTTTGGCAATTTTCGCCGACAAAAAATCCCTCAATTTTCTAAGATATTTTTTTCAGCAATCAACAATATAAACCTACAAAAAAAGATCTTCCATAATAATAAAAATAAGAAAAACAACATGTAAAAAAGAGCTTCCGTTGCGTTCCAACGTTGCAAACTTCAACACCAGTGCGTTCCAACGATGCAAACTTCGACGCCGTATGATCCTTTCGTAAATGATTAGTCCTTCGACTCACAATATCCATACACATACACATGCACATCAACGCGTACGTATAAAATCCCATATTGCGTAATGAGATATTCCATTATATAGCTTCTGAAGAAAAAACGTCGACATCTCATGCCCGTACAATTAATATTTTAATACAGTGTATATAATCGAGATAGGAATAATAATGTACCACAGCAATAACAACAACAATAATGACAACAATAAATAATAATGATAATAAATATATCGGGTCAGAAGTTGCCAGCTGGCGTATAATCGGCGCAATTAATAATGACGTAAGTGGGCAATAACGATCGCGGAAGGTCCTCTCGACACAGTGGCGCGAGAGACACGCGTCCACGCCCACATCATCACGGAACGATCGATTAATAAATCTCATGTATACTATAATAGCACTCGAACCAACCTTCGTGAGGATACACACACACACACACACACACACACACACACACACACACACACACACACACACACACACCCATGAAAATAGGTGGAATAATCAAAGGTCGTAGACTCGCGAATCCAACACAATTGCCAACGAACCGAGCAAATTCCCCGATTAATGAGATACCACGCGGCCGCGCGCGAGCCTTTAATTAAAAGCGCGCGCGCACTCGCGTTATACTTCGCATCGGATTTGCCCGCGGCTTGTTCGAGATTTGACCTCGGTTACGTGCGCAAATTATCGACATTCTTCCCCGGCTGATGATGTGACAAAGATAGGGTCGAAGGGAGTTTGAGAGGAGATAATTGACAACACAAAAAAAAAGCATAAACGAAGACACCGACGAAATTTGATCCAAGCAAGGGTGGAAGAAAGAAGGAGGGTGTCGACGATAAAAGCTGTGGGAGAAAAAGGCAAGACAAGATTTAATGGAAAACAAAAAAAAAAAATGTTTAACTTGCCTCGGGTGAGGGTGAGAAAAGAAAAGAAAGATTCGACGACGATTAGCAGCGACTGGCGCGAATCGTGTTGGTCGTTATAAAACATATGCACATAAGTATTCATTATATATATATATATATATATATATATATATATATATATATATATATCGACAAACTAACGACCGTGTCGAAGTTTTTTTTATCTGCAAGGCAAGAGGGGGCGAAGATTCCCGTCAGTCGGAGTCTTTGATCCATCGGTGGGTATTAGAATTAGAGCTACTCGGGAGTGAACCTGCGAAACCTGAGGGCGGACGATAGGGAGAACAAGTTCCCGAGAAGAATGAAGAATAAAGAGGAAGAAAAAAAAACGAGGAAGGGTCCGGTAATGAGGGCCGCAAAATCTGCACCGTAATCTCTCGCCCGCCACGTCTGGGCGAGCGTCTACCTTGCATGGTATTATTTTTTTCCTCCTCACTATCGTGTGTATATATATATATATATATATATATATATATATATATATATATATATATATATATATATATTCACTTTTTCATTGCAGACCCATCTTGGTCGAGTTCGTGCGATCTCGGCGAGGCCGCCTTTGAAATATTCGGGTGCTCGAAGGAGCATCGGCCCTTTCGTGCTAAGGCAGTAGCCCACATTTTGGTCATGAATCACAGATCCTCGCCAACTGCGAGAACGATATAAGGAGGAAGAAATAAAAAAAAGACAAAAAGGAGAGAGAGAGAGAGAGAGAGAGAGAGAGAGAGAGAGAGAGAGAGAGAGAGAGAGAATGGCAGCAAATAATTATGCGATAATGGCTCACCGAGTCTGAGTGGCTGTATCAATCGGGAGGTCAAGAAACCTCGTAGATTGCTACCGTAAGAAGAGGAATCGACGATGAGAACGAGAGAACAGAGAGGAAGAGACTGTTCCAGAGTTCGGTACCGTATCCAATTTCTAAACGCCATTACCCGTTACCCTGAACTCTACCCGGGAGAGAATAGATAATAATATATTGGCTTGGTCCTCTTGCTGGTCTTGAGGATCACCAAGATAGTAACACGCGAGAGAGAGAGAGAGAGAGAGAGAGAGAGAGAGAGAGAGAGAGAGAGAACATCTATTGCCGTCAGAGCTATACATCTGTTGCAGTTTGCTGCTGATGATGATGCTTCGACCTTCATGGTGTTGAAGTATCCATCGCTGGAATGCAGCGACAATCCTTTATTTTTTCATTTCGTTATTTTTATTACCAACTAAACTGTTCTTTTGCAGTTTTAGGTTATCCGGAGAGTACCTTCTCGATCCGTCGCTCCGACGGAACCTTTATTATTCCACACAGCAGCTGAAATATCGGACTACAAGTTTTCATAAACTGCGGACTGTACAAGCTGCACGTGTTTCACGCAATCATGATCCCGCGAGAACAAAGTTCGCACCATTGGACTACAGTAAAAATTGTGTTGCTGAATTGCCTGAATTTTCCTTGGCAAATTTTGCCCGCGAAAATGCCTCACCCATTGTTTGAGATGCTTGTTCAAAGACCTAAAATCCGAATGTGCAAAAAACGATTTTGTACATCAAACAACCCGTGCGGAAAACTGATAGGGCATCCCTAATAAAAATAAGGGCCTTTCAGGGCTTTCCTAGTGCTTTCCCTAGTAGGGATTTCCACAATGGGCCCAGACTTAGCCATTATCGGGATAAACTTGTAGGGATTTCCACAATAGGCCCCGACTTGGCCATTATGGGGATAAACCTGTAGGGATTTTCACAAAAGGACCCGACTTGGCCATTATAGGGATAAACCTGTAGAGATTTCCAAAATAGGCCCAGACTTGGCCAGTATAGGGATAAACAAGTAGGGATCTCCACAATAGGCCCAGATCTGACTATTATAGCGATAAACCAGTATAAATAGCTTAGGCTACATGGTTGATGGTATTTCAATTATTCAAATCGATTATATACATCGATCAAATAATATTATCGAACGCAAATTGGGAAAAAGCGTAAGGGCATTAACAAATAAAAAATCAACGAAGAACACAAATATGCAGACAAACATCAAACAGTATTTATTTATCAAATTAAAGAAACCTTTTACATAGATACAAACAATTACTCATGGTTTCACTCATACATGGAGAAATGCTAACGCATAAGTGTGAACAGTCCCAACCGGTTTTCTCGACATTTTTATAGCAACTAATTTCCGCTCAATACTCATTATAGGGGAAATTATTTCTTCTGAAGACTTCGCTGATATTTCCCATTCATAAACATTATCTGACTTTGTAGGATAAGTAAATAAATTGGTCTTTGTTTTCCAGATCTTTCCCTCAATGGAAATAGATTCTAGTGATTCAGTAGACCCATATATTTTTTTTATTTCTACTACACATCCATTCCTTAGAATGGATTATTTTTTATATTAATTTTGTCATGGCAGTTTGTCATAAAGGCTCACATGCAAATACGCAATCACATTTCTACGCGTGCACACATACATATACATGTACTCACTCCCACACCTATGCACGTGAACAATTACATAAAAACAAATACAGATATACCCTGACGAATTTAACATACACGTATATCCACTGATACGGATATTTTATGGCGCTGAAATGGTTATGATGAGGCGTCGTTGAGGCATTTTCAGGGCGCTAAAATGGTTTTGATGAGGCGCCATTGAGGCAACTTATAAGGCCCCGGTCGTTGCGCCTTTAATGGCCCTTGTTGACAAAGTGTGACCGGTGTGATCGTTGCGCCATTGAAGTGGAACGGAAATGCTTCCTTATTTTTGAAAATCTTTAGTTTCATTGCTACCGAAATATACCGAATATTTGGCAGTGATCCGAGATATTTAGATTTGTATATCATTTTAATAGATGACCTTGAATGACCTTGAACGACTTTGACCCCCTAGTGTTTTTTATGCAGCTTGAGGTGCTCCACAAGATGGTCGAAAATAACGTACCATACCTTCACTGTGCTTCAGCGCCTCCACCGGAGTAAAAAAATTTGGCCCCATTTGATCCGTACAACTTTTGTCTGGAACATGTTTTTGTGACGTCGATAATTAGCGAGTTATTTCGGGTGGTGCAGAGATAAGAGGGACACCCTGTATATGTGTACAATGGACACCCGCACGCACAGGCACCTTCAAAAGTCTTGGGGAAGGTGATTTTGAGGCATTCGGCTTGGAGGACGGTCCTCCGCAGACTGCTATCCCCTTGGCGCCCTAATGTCTTCGAAATCATCTTGAAATGAGAGCATATGGAGAGTAACGTCACTTTAGAAGTCGATGTGGAAAAGATGTGCATATGAAGTGTCTGGATGGACACACTTGGTGTATACAGACATACAAACGTGTACAAAGTTGCGTTGTTGCGCTGCGCTCGGAATGGAATCCCCCCCCCCCCACCACTATGGTCAGAGGACGTCTGGTCAGCAGAGAGGCTGGACTCGGGCGGCTTGAGGCGTTAGAGGCACCATGAACATGCCCTTCTGCTTGGCAGCAGCCGGCTATACGAGTGGAAGCGAGCCAGTTGGTCACGAAGCGAGGAGATCCGTGATCGAAGTTGGCGCATAGCTCGTGTGCAAGAGCCGAGCCTGCATATTATTGGTATGCAAAACTTGACGGGTCACGACGATGAGGAACGGCCGCAGACAGATTGCCGGCATAGATGGAAAAGTGAACTCTTCACACAGCGAAATCACGACACGGACCAAGAGCAATTGTGCTCGAATGTTTTCGGACATTCCTCGCATACTGTTGGCAATTGGTTTTTCTTCTTTTTTTTCGTGCTGGTATTCATTTCTCTTCTTCTGGACGAATTTTTAGTCGACCTGTTGCGCGCTTTTGTTCGTTGGATTTATTCGTGAAATTTCGTTTTCTTTTTGTCGTTTTTTCTCGGGAGTCTGCTTGAGCTTGACATTATTTACGTATGATTTTTCATGGCAGAATTTTCGTCTGGTCTTTATTTTGACGGTGTTGAATTTTGCATCGTTGGGACGCGACGGAAATTCTTTTTTTCTATCCATCTTTACTGTCACCCAAGTTATTTTTGTTGCATATTTGAGTTGTGAGATTTGGGAAAAAATCGTAAAAAAACGTTAATGTAATTCTCGTAGTCTGAAACTGCCAAAATATTCGGATGAAAACTAGTTAACGGCAAACTTCAACACTACTTATTTTGCCGGGTTTTTTTGGAGTCTGCTTGAGGTTGAAATTTTTTTAATTCGATAAATATAATTAATAAAATAAATAAAGATATAAATATGAAATTATAAATATAGATATGGATATAAAGATATAAATATAAAATTATAAATATAAATATGGATATAAAGATATAAATAAATAAAGTAAATGAATATATAAATAAATAAAAAGGAATATATGAAAATGAATTGATTAAATTAATAATTCCAACAAAGGTTTCGCAAAGATTCCAAAAACTTACCGGCCATTTTTATTTTTTCTTGTTCTCGAAAATATGTTTCATGTTACGAATTATTCAAAATCGAGTACCAATTGGTTCTTTTTTTTCGTTCCCTTTTTTCGTACGTCTCAATAAATATTCGAAATTTCGTTCAAGATTTGGGACAATAAAAGTGACTTTGCGGGAATAGAAGGCGTAATAAAATTGAATGTGCGAGGGTGGATATCGAGAGATTACAATATATATGTATATGACACACACACTGAGCAGCAGCGCGCTGGATTAGCCCCTCTGCCGTATTACGTACAGACGTGGAGGCGATATGAAAAGTTGGGGTCTATAACGCGATTGGTACGAGAACCGCGCGCCCGGGAGCGCGGAATTTATGAAATTTCGAGTCCGCGCGGCCGATACCAGTATTACTGGTATGACCGGCCCATAGAAAACGAGAGTCAACCGTGAGAGATTTACGATATCGATAAATACGTCGAAGGCACCCTAAGTTATAGGCGGGTATAATCTCGGTGAGTTCTTTGCGGATTCCCTCGCCGCACGACGTGCTCAAGCGGACACAATGTTATAATACTACCGATTTCAACACGCGCGAGTGCCCGCCACGTATATATTTTTCAAGCCTCGCCTTTATAACGACGCGAGCTCGTGGAGATTCATTCGGCGACAACTCGCGGCTCTCGTTTCATTGTGGTCCATTTCGTCGAGAATTTGTCGCCTCTCAAATGTGCCCAAACCCACACACACACACATATAAATATATATATATATATATATATATATATATATATATATATATATATATATATATATATATATATATATATATATATATATATATATGGGTGTGTCGAAAAAAATGTTTCTTTCGGGTGTTCCACTTTTGATTGCAATTGGAGATATCTCCTTGTTTCTCGCAATCACATGAACTGGAAAATTATTTCATTGGAAATTTTAAATTTATTTGAACGTTCGATGTATTGGAAATATTTAATTTATTTCAACTTTCATCTCATTGAAAATATTGAATTTATTTGACCTTTCAATGTATTGAGAATGTTTAATTTACTTAAACTTTTCATTTATTGAATATATCGAATTTATTGTACCTTTTAATTTATCGTAAATATTTATATGTAAATTGCATTTCCTAACCCCATCAGCAGAGTGTGTCTCTGACAGAAGAAACGATTCAATTGTCTGGGAGTGGGACAGTCGATTTTTTTTTGACGTGAAGCAACAACTCGATCGTTTCGTAATTACCTTGAAAAAAAAAATAAGTGGCGACATTCGAAAATCGGTTACAATGAAAGGAATCATTGATTGAAAGGCTCCAATTTTCCCACGTGCATGTATATTGTACATATATATACATACAGTCTCTGAAAAATCTGCATAGGATGGACCGTCTGGGCGCAGAAAATTGGCGGTTCTCCGGTAGCACGAAAGGGAGGCTCGGAAGTGGGAATAGAGATTAAAGAGACTACAGGTCAGAGAGAAAGAGAAGGAGAGAGAGAGAGAGAGAGAGAGAGAGCCCTAAAGAGGAAGGCGGCAGGTTGCAAGGTGGCGCATCCCTCTCGCATGTGTGACTACACTCATATGATGGCTGTGAAGAAGGACCGGCTGGGGCCTGGGTGCGTTTGCGTACAGCAGACTATGGCAAACGGAGGACAGCAGCACAACGGCGGGAGCAGAAGCAGCATCACTACCGCACAGACAACGTCTCGGGTGGTCGCGGCTTTGGTTTCGCCGGGGCGAATGTACGAACCAACGTACTAAAGAACGAACAAGACGGGACCAATATGCCCGGGGTGCATACCCTTCACAGCATCTTGCAATCTCTCTCTCTCTCTCTTTCTCTCTCTCTCTCTCTCTCCTCCTCTCGCTCCTCCCCCGATATATTAGCGATGAGCTCTCTTGGACTCTGTAATTGTAAGGGACCGGTTTCTCTCTCTATCTCTCTCGCAAATCAATTGTCCTCAGTCCTAAAGTCTCGTTGTTGCTTTCGTATCGAGTGGATTTGTAGAGAAATATGGGGTAAAGAAATTTCCGGATTTTGACAAAAGTCTCAACATATTTTTGTCAGACGCGAGAGAGAACGAAAGACAATGTGTACATAAGAGAGGAGGGGATTTTTTTTCGTTTTGCAGGCCCTTACGAAAGTTACGATCTTTGTACCTTTCGCCTAATTGTGCGGACAAGCCCTTTCGCCCCTTTGACTGTTCGCTGGGCAAGACGAAGCGGAAGACGAAGCGGAGGGAGAGACCTCTCGAGTATCGGTCCTTAAAAATATCGTAGCTTGTTTTCGACCACCGATGCGTGCATATGTGTGTTTCGTGTGTGTTTGAGTGCATGCTCGAATTTGCATGCCTGCTGGACCCTCTTTTCCCTTCTCTCTCTGTCTCTCTCTCTCTCTCTCTCTCTCTCTCTCTCTCTCTCTCTCTCTCTCCCTCTCTCTCTCTCTCCCTTTCGCCCTTTGTCTCTCTCTCCCTCTCCCTCTCTCGATCCCTTTTGATGAATCCGTGACCAGACGAGAACCCTTGGATCGCCCTAAGCCGAAGATGCCACAAAAGTGAAGTGGGCCAACGTGTACGCGTTTAACGAGGAAAATAAAAAATAAATTCGACACGTGCTTCAATGGATATTCAATCTATATCAAAATTCGACTAAGGCGCGATCAAATTGTCACGGAAAATATGTAAAATATTTACACCATTCTTCAAAAGTTGTTGAATTTTTTAATGAAGTCTTTTTTAATTGGCATTTTTATAACCCTCATGTGTCCAACCGGGTATCCGGCTGCCTATCGCCGTATATTTTGACAAATATTTTTTTTCTGAAAAAATGTTTTTTCAACTTTGAAAATTTTGAATTAAAAAGAAATTACAAATCTTTATATAAAAAGGAGTAAATAAGTATTAACAAATAGGTTATAATAAATAATATTGATTTTCAATTGTTTGTTGATTAAATAAAGCCAATATAATAATAACAATAGTTACATTTTACAATGTTATTGTTACAAGAATAAAGATCAAATTTTTACTCTTCATAGAATAATACCAAAAAATAATGAAAATAGTACATTGTAATAAGTACATTTTAATGATTCAATCGAAAAATTCGAATCTACTGACTGCATTCTTGACATTTTGTGATTGTCACCGCATGCTCGTCGCAGACCGGCTTTTCGCATTCAACGCAACCCTTCCTTGTTTTCCTTCGTTTACGAATAGGTTGCTTGCTGCAAATGTGGCATGACTTTGGATTATAAAGGTCATTGTATATAATCTTACTATTGTATTTGTCTCAAGGGGTTAAGCCACTCTAGAGGCCGAAAAAAAGGCTTTTTGGGATTTTTTTTCAGAAAAATTATAAAATAAATCGAGATTACAAAAAAGGGTCTTTATCATACATATCAGTGACTGTAAACAATAATTTTTTCGAAGCGATTAATTTGAAAATGGCGGCTGTGCAGCGTTAATCTCAAAACTGCATTTTTTAAGTTGGCCGGAAACATAACTCAGACAATTTTCAATCGATTCACTTGAAATGTTGAATATATCTTGGAAAATACATTGTCTATGGAAGTACATAGGATTTTTTTTATATTGCATAGTTCATTTGTTATCAACAATTATCTGACGATTTTTTAGGCAAATTTTTCACTTTCCAAAAATTTGTAGTTTTTCTAAAAAAAATCCCCAAAAAGCCTTTTCTCGGCCTCTAGAGTGGCCTAAGGACCTTCGTTGGCAATTAATAAATCACTATACATCTAATACCTACGATTATTTCGAGTTACAATGGACTTTTACCAATAAATCCGTACATGGGTACCCGGGTACCCCGGTTGGACAGCAACGCATTTTTATTCAGTTGGGCACATAAGGGTTGTGTTATCCTCATATTCGAAAACTCACCGAATATTTATCTCCCATAAAAAATCACATTGTCAGGTCTCAAGACCCCTTAAAACGGCCATTAAAAATGCCCTCCAATCAAAATCCTAATCCCAACCTAAATGCTATCACATACAAAAATAGGAGGCAGTATACCGTATATTTATATTTTCCTATACGGTCCCCATCGCAAGAGATAACGGAGGAGAGAATATTATTTATTTATCAATTTATTTATTTCCTTATTCAAATTATATTTATTAATTAAATTTATTATGAATTAATTTATTTACTTATTCATAACTTTATATATTCTTGTTCATTATTCAATATTTATTATTATAAATATTAAAGTAAAAAACATTTATTTCATTTATCCATTTACTTAGTGAGAGAACTGAACAATTCTAAACTCGTCCGTGAAGTATTTCCCTCATCGCACTATCGACACAATAATGCCATCAATTTTCATCGTGCAAATATTTGTCTAGCATCGCGAACGGGGCAACGGAAGCAACTTATGCGGAGCTGTTATCATCGCTGCAAATCGATCGATCCGCGCACAGATCTCGAAATGCGCGCATAAGCGACCCAAGGGAAGACGTACCGTGCACGGTTCGTCGTAATAGAGAACACAAAACACACTCGGACGTATTACAGCGTATGAGTGTGTCCATGTGTGAGTTACATATAAATCGATTGTACAGCACGTGATCAAGTTCGAGACAAGGCAAGTATCGCGATCGCATCTGTTATGTACACGTACGTGTATACAATTGATCCGAGTATCGAATGGGCGAGTTCTCGAGATCGAGATTTTCTTCTTCTCAACGCCACTGGGTGCATGCAGCGACGAGAAGAGGAGCGAAGAATCCGCATGCATTTTCATCGTATCAAGAGAGAAAGAGACGGAGAGAAGTAGCTTGATGTCATTCCACGTCAGAATTCTTACACGTGAAAAAACTCAAGGCACAAGACAAATTACGTTGAAATTTTCATCGTTGGAATGCAACGAAAATTAATTTTTTTTCCTTCTTGCATAATTTTTTTCGGCAAATTTAAAGTAGGAAAATCGCAGCAACACTTTTGAGGATTCTCATTGAAGATCCACAACCTCAACACGCAAAACAAAAACTCCGTCAAATTAGGTATAATTTTTTATTACTTTTTTTAAAAATAATTTTGTAAAAAAAATCTTTTTCATTGTTTAATATGTATTATCATAAAATTGAAGTAAGAAATATTTCTTTTGTTTAAGAATTGTTTTTTAGCTGAATTATTTAGTTATTTGGATTTTATTTACTTAATTATTCATTAATCAATTGATCGAATAATTATTAATAAGAATAATTATGGATATAAGAAAGTCGATGTAAACACCGATGTGAATGCGAAGGGAAGGGCATTTATGGAAACACCCTTTAAAGCGTAATTAAGAAAATAAAATTATTCATTATTTAATTATTTATAATATTATAGATTCTTTTTCATTTTTCAATATTTATTATTGTAAGTATGAAAGTAAAAAACGACTTTTCATATTTGATTTTCATTTTTCTGAGTTCCATCGTATATGCTTGCGGGTTTTTACGCATTACCCTACCCAATTCAACCCTTTCCTATCACTCCTTACCCGCACTTCGCAAATCTAACCTAACGTTCCGTTGCGTCCACAGCCGTCTTAACGGGTTATACGCAGTTAGAAATGTTAAAAAATCGATTATTTTTTTATTGCATTTTCGGAATGTACAAATATGTGAGTATATTCCCTGAAAATTTCAAATCGATCCAGCGAATATTCTCGGAAATACACATATATTTGTAAGGATGCTCGGAGCGCGTCTCCGAGCGTCCGAGAAACTTCAAACGCGTTTTTCTCAAAACAGTGTTTTCAAAGTCGGTGAGCACGATTTCTCAAAAATGGCTCAACCGATCGGTCTGCTATTTTAACACAACCTTGTCAGATATATCCTTCGGGTATTGACCGAAGGAATAAGATTTCCGATAATTATTTCTATTTTTTTCAACGATCTAACGAAAAAAATTTGGTCGAAAATCAAAATTGCTTCTTTCCGGAGCCACCATTTTGTCAAAAACGAAAATTTCGACTATTCCTTTGATCAATACCTGGATTCATCTATCCCCTGAAAGAATCTTTTTGGTTTTTTCATTTTAGATAATCCAAACCGGTGATACTTTGCGCACCGCCGGACATTTTTTTCGGGGACTTCTAGGAGACTTCCTACAGGAGCAATGTTAATGGATATTTTTGAAAATTAAAAATGCCAATCTGAAG
>OY723387.1:60484534-60742731 GCA_963210295.1 Ophion ellenae
GCCGATTGAGTAGCTGAAACCGAAAAAGGAAAAAATGTCGTTAAACTGGAAGGTATTTCCTGTACAATGACGTAGGATTTTCGAAAAATATCAAAATCTAACAAAATGGCGTAGTTATGAAAAAAAAGTCTGTTTCCTTGCCTACAAAATGGTCGTTTTTTCCAATGCCAAATCGTCAATTGTCATCCAATCAAAAATATCTTACGTCGTTGTAGAGTAAATATATTCAAGAGTACTCAGTTCAAAATTCAAGTCAATCGGATAATTGCTCTTTCAGTTACAATGTCGGCAAATTTGAAAAATCTCATTTTCCATTTAAAGACTTAAGTATCGATTTTTTCAAGATAAAATTATATTTACCATAAAAAATTGCTAATTACACGATATTCTTGAAAGTATAAACTGTCGAAAGAGGCAAAAAAAAATCGATTTTTTTTTAAGTGTCACACTGATATAGCCCCTTAATTTGACCAGAAACATTGGGCTACGGAAGATGGGTTGCGTTCCAACGATGCAAACTTCAACATCATCACTACTGATTGTTGACCTTGGGAGCGAAATGATGGAATTCTCTCCTGCAATATAGCACACTTTTACCCCAAACACCATCTTCCATTCTCCTCCTGTTCTACCTCTCTCCCTTTCTCTCTCACACCCTCTCTCTCTCTCTCTGATCCATCTCGTCGAAATCGCCAGCCTGACCACCAGCCATTGTCAGCACACTGTACATTATAAATACAGATATAAATATACACACGCTGTGCTTCGATGGTACTGTACACCGGTGCGGTTAGTAGGTTATTCGCAAAGTTTGTAAAAACTCACGCGGCTCACAACCACGTAAATCGCCCATATAGATATAGGCGCAAGGTATTCTCAGCCAGTCTCCCGCGAAAAGCCTCGACCGTCTGGTGAGTCTGTGTTTAATGACGTCTGCGGTTTTCCATCAAACTTCACCACTCTCGGGGGCACAGACACACCGAGATCTCGCACCCCCCCCCCCTCCCCAACCCCGCGTACTTTCGAGCGCGATTTCGCGACACACACTGTCTCTATTACAAGTGTGTGGTTTTCCCAAACGTTTTTGCCGATCAGGGTCCTCTCTTCTCTCTCCCTCCCTAACGGTCACCATTGCAACGGTGGTATTTCGGATGAGATCACGAATTATTTGACGATCCTAACGGGGTTGATCGATGTTTGTATATGGAGTTGAAGCTTGCTGATAGTCGATCTCGGCTCACTGATAGGATTTGCTCGTTGAAGCCTAAACAAATCTAAATCCAAAAAAAAATTTCCGAAAAAAAACGGCCCCCATTTAAAAATCTGAAAAAATTCCCAAAAATGCGTGATTATATGGAAAAATGTTCAAGCTATCACCCGCAGTGGAAGTATGATTTTTTCTGTGCTTTCTGAGCCATTAACGTTAGAAAAATCCGAAAAATTCCAAAACCGCTTACTTCGGGCGGATACTTAAATATTTTGATACCCACAATGAATTTTTTTACCAGTTTTGGATAACCAAATCACGATCATGGATCTTGAACAGTTAGCAGCCAATTTTTCGGATTTTTTTTAACGTTAATCACTCAGAAAGTCTCGAAAAAATCATACTTCCACTGCGGGTGATAGCTTGAAAATTTTCACATATAATCACGCATTTTTGGGAATTTTTTCAGATTTTTAAATCGGGGTGTTTTTCTCGGAGAATTTTTTTTTTAATAAGGGTTGCTTCGAAAAATGTAACAAAATTCAGGATGTCTTTTAGAGTCAATGGAATCAGATTAAAAAAATTAATCGAATTGGGGGGGGGGGGTCAGGGAAAAAGTCCACTGGATTCACGTGGAACACCTCATATATATATATATATATATATATTATTTATTTATTTATTTATTTATTTATTTAGGCGCACGGATAGCGTCTAATACACAAGAGTGCGTATTATCCAGCTGAATGAGTAGAATGTGTGGTAGAACTTTCAAACGGCCAGTACCCTCGACATCATTATACTCGAGTGAAAGTTTGCGGTCTCGATATGACGTCACTGGCCGCCTCCCTCCCGTGCATATATTCTCGTCCTCTCGCGGTTGTCGGCGAATAAGTTATTATTCGACGAGACTCTTCACGCCGACAGGTCTCGTTCGCATATCGGCATCGGGGAGCAAAGAGAATTATTCCCAAGCGTGCGCGCGGGTATATATCGCGAGTCGCGCGTTTTAAGCCGCACCGCATATACGCAGACACTCCCGCCTGACAAATGAGCATAATGATAGCTTTTCTTCTCGTCGTACGATCGCCGTGTATATTTTATATATATATATATATATATATATATATATATAATAATTATTATTATAAACTCGATTATTATAAACAATTTTTACGATCGCATGAAAATTATCATAATCTGAATAAATGAAATTTGTTCAGATCTCTGACGATCGTCAGATATCTGACGATTTTTAGGCAAATTTTCGAAAAGTGAAAAATTTGCCTAAAAAATCGTCGAATAATTGTGAATAACAAATGAACTATGCAATATAAAAAGAAACCCTACGTACTTCCATGGACAATGTATTTTTCAAGATATAGTCAACATTTCAAGTAAATAGGTTGAACATTGTCTGAGTTTTGCTTCCGGCCAACTTAAAAAATGCAGTTTTACGATAAACGCTGCACAGCCGCCATTTTGAAATTAATCGCTCCAAAAAAATTATTGTATACAGTCACTGATATGTACGATAAACATCCTTTTTTGTAATTTCGATTTATTTTGTAGTGCTTCTGAAAAAAATCCGAAAATGCCTATTTTTTCGTCCCCTAGAGTGGCCTAACCCCTTAAAAAAAAAATGTGTAGCATACCAACGATGCAAACTTCAACACGATGCAAATCTTCGAAATTAGTCCCAGTTGATGGGACTCGAGACCAGAAAATGGACCACTTTTTTATTTCTCTCTCAAATGGATCAAGCAGCTTCTTATTCGATGCAAAATAGTCCGATGGTCACGGAATTTTGTTCCCATCCTTTGTCAGCCTTCGTCGGTCATGAGATCGACTCTGTATGTATAGATCGAACCGATTTGCTTCCGGATCCCCATTTTTCTTCTCCATTTTTTTTCCGTTAACTCTTTGGAACTTTTCATCGTTGACTTCCTCCCCTAAATTACTCAGCTACAAAAGCCTCGGACGAAAGGATCGGCGTCGTGTTATCTCTCGCGACGGGGCGATTGAAAAAGCGTAGCGAACAATTTTCTCACGTCCGGTGTGCGTCGGCTCGGACCCTCTTCCTTTTCCACGGTACACGTGTACACTTCGTTTGAGCCGTTTTTTCCCCCCCCATGGTCTCTTCTGTGCTCTCGCGAATATCCACATATGTATGCACGAGAGACGGCATAGATGGTCGAACGTACAACATAGCCGCAAAACGAAGCATAAAATGATAAAGACGCGATCATGAAGGAACACGTCTCGGTTTCTTGCAGCCGGCTCTTCGAGTTAAGTGGCCACGACGTGTGGGTGCGATCATTGCCGTCGATTATTATTCCTGATGCAGTGATACAGCTCTTGCTTGCCGATCGAGAAAAACGAGCTTTGAAAATTATTCCAGCGACCCTTATACTCTTGGACGCATCTTTCAAAATTTCTCCTGGATATAAATAACGCATGGAAAATTGTCGATTCCCCGTGGGATTTGGGCCCATCATTGAAAGCCAAATAAGCCCAGACGAATCCAAACAAAGCTAAACAAACCCCATCAAGCTCAAGCTTGCTGGTAATTGATGTCGGCTCACTTATAGGAATTTCGCTCGATCATTCAAATCCAAACAAACCTAAAGGCAAGAAAACCTAAACCCAAACAAGCCTCAACCGAACAAACCCAAACCCAAAAGAAACCGAACAAACTCATTGATAAGGATTTAGCCCATCATTTAAATCCAAAGAAGCCGAGATAATAAAAAAAAAACCAAAAAAAAACCCCAAGTTCAAGGTTGATACTAGTTGATCTCGGCTCACCGATAGGAATTTGGTCCCATTCATTCAACGCACACAAACCCAAACAATCCTTAATCCTTGAAAACCGTAACGCAAACAATTCCAAACCCAAACAATGCCAAACCCAAAAATACCCGAACACTCCAAATCAACACACCAAAACAAACTCGCAGATGAGGATTTGGCCCACTCATTCCCTTAAAAAGATTCCGTTCGGAGCTCCGATTTACGTCTGGGACGTATAAAAAAAAAAAAATTATAAGAGCGAGGGCGTGAGCGTCGCAATTTTATTTTGTTTCACTCTTCCTTCACACACCCCCTTGCCTCTCTCTCTCTCTCCATATAAATATATTCTTACTGTCACAGACCACTCTTTTTCCACTTTTACGACTAGGACACTCTTCCCCCCCCCCCCCCCCTCCCCCGACTGGCCATTTCATTTTACCGAGTGGCTCGCCATTTACTCGAGCAATTTTTGTGACTCGATAGTTGGTGAAGGCAAGAAAAGGGAGGGGGAAGAAAAACGACGAAAGATCGCCAAGATCCTCGCCGAGACCCTCGTACCCTCCGTTTTGTTTCCCTTGCCACTTACGATTATCGGTCATTAGTTTCCTCGTGATCTGAGAAAAAGCTTAATCGCGCGAGGTAATGAGAGAGGAGAGACGATTCAATGAGACTAGAGGAGTGCTGATTGATTTGGCAAAAAACGAAGAAGAACAAAAAAATTGGAAAAAACGTTAAATATGCTAAATAAGATGCTAAAGGTGGAGTCTCTCTCGTATAAACCACAACGAGGCTCTCTCTCTCTCTCTCTCTCTCTCTCCCTCTCCTTTCTCACGAGGGAATAATAAAATCTTTAGGATGCTGTAAAAATTTCGATTCCAGCTTTATTCCCACCGTTATATATATATGTGGGTTGTGTGTGTGTGTGTGTGTGTGAAACATTGCGTGAGACACCTATACTGTCTCACCTTTCCACGTACAACGATTTGCACGTATGTGCACCGTAAAGACCCTCCACCGTTAGCGACTGGTGTGTACCTATACGAATGCGATAAAAAGGACACCCCGGTGTGCTCCGAGAGACTTCTTTGCCGCAGTCTCGTCAAGTCACATTCAACATTTATATATATATATATATATATATATATATATATATATATATTATATATATATATATATATATATATATGTATGACGTACATTTTTCAATTATTCCTTACTTTTCTACTTCTTCGTTCAGCCAGCCTGGAATCTCAACGAAACGTTCCCATACTCGATATCGCTACTTTTAATTAACGTGTTATTCTATGGTGAAATGTCTTCATCGCTGAATACCTTCGTCAGACGTTTTCCTCAAAGATTCCATTTCGCAATTCTACGCCGTTTTTCATACTGCAACACAATCGTATTTGTGATTATTTTTCGGTAACACGGGGTGGTATTGTTTTTTAAACAACGTGCGTGAAAATACATCGACATGGATTTAAAAAAAAATTGTTAAGCCAAGCTTTTTTATTTTAGTTTTAAGGCTTTCACGGCTCTTTATGTAATGAGAAGAGTATGTGGCCAAAAATACACAAAAACAACATCCCACTGAGGCCCATTGTTAGCAACATAGGCAGTCCTACATATCACTTGGCACGTTTTCTCTGCAAACCTTTGCAGGAACTCGTAGGCCTCAACAACTCCTATATCCAAAACTCCCGGGATTTTGTGAACAAGATACAGTCTATCAAGGTACAACCAGAAGATATTTTAGTGAGTTTCGATGTTGTATCCCTGTTTACAAACGTCCCAACAATGAAACCCCAAGCATAGTTAAACATTCGAAAAAGTTGCCCCTAACCTACTGCCCCTCATAGAACATTGCCTAAACTCTACATACTTCCAATTTTCAATCCCAGTTTTATGAACAAACTTCAGGCGCAGCCATGGGTTCCCCTATTTCCCCCATCATCGCCAACATCTTTATGGAGAACTTTGAGAACAGAATTCTGCAAGAAGCTTCCCTCAAGCCCTCCACCTGGTTCCGATATGTCGATGACACCTTCGTCATTTGGAGTCAACGGCAAAGAAAACCGCAATTATTTCTTAACCTTCCTCAACTACCAACACCCCCAATATTCAATTCACCATGGAGATAGAACAGGAAAATCAAATCCCTTTCTGGATGTACTGGTTCAACGGAAAAGCGATGGCACTTTGGGCCATAAAGTTTACCGGAAGCCAACGCATACGGATAGATACCTCCACGCTACGTCCCATCACCACCCTTCCTATAAACAGTCGGTCATAAGCTCTCTGTCTACAGAGCCCTAGCGATCTCCGAACCAGACGCCCTGGAGGTTCAACTAGAACACCTACGAAAAGCTTTAGGAGACAATGGCTACAAGCCAGGCAACATCGAAAGAACGATCAAACATCTAAAAAGAAAAATAGCTGATCCGAAAACGGTTACAGCACCTGATGGAGAGAATGAAGGACAAATAACCGCAACAACTTCCCTTCCATACCTTCAGGGGATAACCGATCGCATAGGCAGAGTCCTTGGAAAACATAGCGTGCGAGTCATCTTCAAACCTCAGAAGAAACTAGCACAAGTGATTCCGAGTGCAAAAGACCAAAGACCCCCATTAAGTGCACCAGGGGTATACAAGATACCCTGCTCATGCGGTAAAGTGTACATAGGGGAAACCGGGAGGAAGATCAGTACACGGATCAAAGAACACCAACGGTGTATCAAATATGGCCATATTACACAATCAGCGCTGGCCGAACATTGGATGGAGACTGGTCATGCCCTCCAGTTCGACAAAGCCCAAAGTCTGGCCCCGTCAAACAGCTATTTTTCCAGGAAACACCGAGAAGGCTTGGAAATCCGAAAACATCCGGACAATCTAAACAGAGATGGAGGATATCACGTCAATCCTATTTGGCACACCGTCCTCCCGGTTTTTTAATTCACCAGCTGATCAATTAAAACATCCGATTGGCTGGTGCAGCGATCTGGAACGATGACTGCAACTATATAAGGAATACCTGAGACACGAGAGTTTCAGTATCGGAGCTCTCAGCCCTGATGATGCAGACTGTAACGTTTGCGAAACGTCGGCACAACGCTGATCCTCAGCACGGCCTCCATCCGGAGGCCACATACTCTTCTCAAGCTTTTTTATCTTGGCAAAAAAATAAGTGGCTTCACAAAATCGTCGATAATATATTTTCGGTTTGGATTAGGAACTCCGCTTTGTGCGCATTCGCTTTGTAATTGCTTTCTGTTGAAAGTGTCGTTTGATTTGTGAAGTTTCGATGATTTTTTTTATTTTTGGCAGAATTTCAAAGACGGAACATGGATTTTTGCCTATGTCAAATAAATCTCCGTCACTCAAGTAGAATCGACGCTACGGCCGTTTGAAGCTTCGCAATTTCGGCGATTCTGGAAGAGTGCCCAAAAGGGTCGACATTTTTTTTTTCATCTTTTAAACCGCTTCAAGGGTCTATCGAATGGGAAATTTTGCGCAATTTCGGCGATTCTGGAAGAGTGCCCAAAAGGGTCGACATTTTTTTTTTCATCTTTTAAACCGTTTCAAGGGTCTATCGAATGGGAAATTTTGCGCTGATTACGCATATCCTCGTCTTTTTGTCGAAAGCTCACGGTGACGCCAGCTAAATGCGATATGAGTGTGTTCACACACTCTTGACGATTTTGTACGAAAATTAAGGGTTTCTAGGGTATGGAGAATTCGTATTCAGGGGGTGCAAGTACATCGATATGAATTCCGAAAAAATAAATCATAAAGACTAGACTACAATACAAGGGAATGAAAAAAGTTGCATTTTTTTATTTTCAAGCTGACATGCTTGTGAAAAATGTCATTTTCTGGTCCAATGACTTATTCGAGCCTTGGGAATTTCGTTTTTTGTTTTTCGTAGATGTGAGAAAAGGTCGACGGTGGACTAGATCGAGAAAGCCCTCGTGGTTACCGCAATGGAGGCGGGGCCGAAGCAGGGCGCGTGTACAGCCGTCGGGGTTGCCGCCGGAAGCATGAGCGTCTCCGGTGGTCACGCGGGAGGGCATCAGCAGCAACAGCAACAACCGCACGAGGCCTCGTCCGGCGAGAATTGCGCCACCGAGGAGGGTGTACTGACAGCGAGGGTTCACGTGCCCGAGCTGTACGTCAGCAAGTGTCTACAGTTCCCCAAGGACCAGCTCGTCTGGGACGTCAAGCAGCAATGCCTCGCGTCCCTGCCAAAGGTAAAATTCATGCTTTCTCCACGTTCCTCCATCATCGCCACTTCATCCTTAACATTATCGTTATTGACTTTTGCGCTCTGTCGGAGTCTATGATTTTCGAGACTAAGCGAAATGTTTTTTTTTTTTCTGCACGACCATTCGAACACTGGCGACGTACGATCCGAGAATAATGAATTAGCATCGTTTCATGCTTGAGGAAAATGAATATTCAATTTTCAAAAAGAAAAAAAAGGATTGTTGAGAATTATTGAGAATTATGAAGAATTATGAAGAATTATTGAGAATTATTTATAATTATTGAGAATTATGAAGAATTATGAAGAATTATGAAGAATTATGAAGAATTATTGAGAATTATTGAGAATTGTTGAGAATTGTTGAGAATTATTGAGAATTATTGAGAATTATTGAGATTTTTTGAGAATTATTGAGAATTATTGAGAATTGTTGAGAATTATTGAGAATTATTGAGATTTATTAAGAATTATTAAGAATGATAAAAAATGGATAAAAAATATTAAGAACTATCAAAGACGATAAAAAAATTATTAAAATTGTTCAAGAATAGTGAATACAAGTGACCGGGCGACATACGATCCGAGAATTGTGAATTGGCATCGTTCGATGCTTGAGGAAAACAAATATTCAATTTGCAAAAAAAAAGAAGAATTGTTGAAAATAATTAAGAAATATTACGAATTATTGAGAATTATTAAGAATTATTACGAATTATTAAGAATTATTAAAAATTATTAAAAACTATTGAGAATTATTGAGAATTATTAAAAATTATTAAGAATTATTAAGACTTATCACGAATTATTAAGAATTGTTACGAGTTAGTAAAAATTATTAAGAATTATTAAGAAGAGTGAACACAACTACAGCTCTGTCAAATAAAACGTCTGTATCGACACAGATTTTTCTCAGTTTCCCTGTGCCCTCGTGCGATGCAGTAGCGAACACTGTGGCGAGGGGGAAGGCCGGCTCTAAAGGACTTAAAAAATTAGCAAGTGTGAGATAACAAGTTTGAGGAATGATCGCAAAAGCCCGGAAGTGCATAACAAAAAAAACTGTTCGATTATACGCTGTCATTGAACTGAATCAAAAACACTTTTTGATCGCTCGTATTCGAGAGTACGATGAAATCCTAATTCACGTTTCTCCGATCGTCGTCGATTAAATTTCGCGACTGGTGTGTAACATTTTACGATCTTGAAGTTTGCATCGTCGGATCGCGATTAAAATTCACTTCAAATTCATTAAATGTAAAGTTACGTTAATCAAATTTTGCAATTGGCAAAATTACGTCGGTCGACACGAAAAAACCACGAAAAAAGTCTCGTACGTTTTTCGTTGTCCAAAATTCTCATCGAAGACTGTACGATCGGCGGGAAAAAAATTGGATAATATTTCGTTTTAATGAGAATCGCGCTCGATCGCTTCAATACCGTATCATTTTACGCCGAGATATGGAAGCACGCGAACAAAACTGGACTTTTCCACACTACGATAAATTTTTTTTCCTTCAAGCACACCTTTATAGCTCCCGAAATATTTTGAATCAAATCCGGCTCTCAACACCTCAAAATTTGTCGAAAACTGCCTTGTCAAAAAGCAATTTGTCAAAAAGGGAGTTTTTAGACGCGAAAAAAAATTGACGCAGTGTGGACAAGTCCAATTTTGTTTGCCTGCTCCTCATATCATACTCGCGCGCGAGTGTGTGTTGGTGTGTGGCTTCGCTGCTTTCCGCGTCACGCAATGTCTCGTAATCGTGTTTCCGTATAATTTTCCATTTTTTTTTCTTCCTTTATTTCGTCTTCATAATTGTTACCGTTGACATGTGTTCCTTGTGAAAACATTCACGCAAATGACAATTATCACGTTCACGCGCTGACTTTTTTCTGTCCCACATGCTTGCCTTCCGGGACACAGGAGGTACAGCACATAGATCAGACACCCCGCAAAACAATTGTTCCTCTCTCTTCTCATTGTTGAGCAACGAAAAATCAATATAAAGTACCGTTTTGCTCAATATGCAATGCTCCATTTTTTTTTTTTTTTTTTTTTTTTATTTGTCGTTGTCTTTTTCGTCTGCATAGTATTTCGAATTTTGGAACGTTTAGCGTTGTAAAATATTCGTAAAAGATATCAATGCCTGCAACTACGTGTACGCACTTATTTTTATTGTTATAATTTTGTTTTCATCGTGATAAGAGAGTACGAGGATATTCCAAAGTCCGCGGACGAGTTGAACGCGACCCCTTAATGACCGTTCATTCGCGAGACAATTGACGACAAGTTCGTCGTGAGAACGGAAGTTGAATTCTCTCGGTCGCCAATTACGCCACACGCGGAAAATAAAAGAGGAAAAAAAAATCCTCGATTGTAAGCACGCGGGGATCTTTTTTTTTTTCTTGTCACTCGTAAACTCCCCAAAATGCCCTGTATCAATGGGAAAATCCTCGTACTCGTCCAAGTGTACATCGAGAAGAGTCGATTGACCAAATATTATTGTTCTCCAAACGAGCCTGACACGCGAGTTTTCGATTGGTAAATTCAATTGTAAATATTCTCCAGGTACACCGGACAATTACGATAAATCGATTGTTTTTCATTAACTCCGGACCGTCACGTCGTGTGGCGAAACGACGGTGGATTTCATAGCTTCGCATTACTTCCGCCATTTTTTAACAATTTTTTTAAATGTTAAAAATCCGGAAAAAAAATCATTAAGGAATTATAATCATTAAGACGCTATTTTTTATCATTCATAATAACTTATAATTATAAATTTCCATTTTTAATTATTTTTTTAAGGTTAAAATTCCGAAATAAAAATCATTAAGGACTTATAATCATTAAGACTATATAACAAGGGACTAAAAAAGTCGCATTTTTTTATTTCAAGCTGACATGCAGACACTTCGGAAAAATATCATTGTGTTGGACCAATCTGCCTTATTTCATTTTTTTTCCGTAGATGTGAGAAAAGTTCGAGGTGGCCTAGATCGCGAAACTTTTTGTTGCAAAAGTCCTTACAAATCGCCCACACTATTTATCATTACTGGCGACTGCATGGAATTGAAAAAAAATTATTCAACAGTCAAATATTCGCGTCTGCAAAAAATGTATCATTGCAATATTTAATTTTTTTCGATTTCTTTTTTAAATGTGAAAAAAAATCTTCGGTTCGTCAAATCACGCGTGACGAGCCAGGAACAAAGTACACGAAAAAAAAGTAACATCCATTATTTCTCGCATCGTTAACTGAATTATCATCGTCTAGAACAACGAAGAGATGAGAAAAAAAAAACCCAAACAACAATAATTCCAAAATGTGTTTCTGACCCATGGTGTTGTTTTTTTTTCGCTTGTACACCCCTCGTTCACTTGCACCTGGGACGTGCTCTGTGCGTACACACTACCGCTACTACTACTACCGCTACCACTACTACCACTACCGCTACTACTACTACCGTGGGTCGACTTCGTACTTCAACACGTGCGTGTCCACGCACCGAAACACGAATCCTTCTTCGCATCACGCGCCACCAATATTGTGTGTGTTTGTGCATTCGTGCCGCTGTCTCCGTACGCGAAATTGGAAAAAAAAAAAACGAAAATTGAAAAAAAAAAAACGAAAATTGAAAAAAAAAATGAAAAATTCGCTTCGTCACTACTACCGATACGACAAAACTTTGGCACTTGGGGCGTGTGTGCGTGTCCTGTACAACATGGGCTTATCACGACACTGGGCAATCCTCTCGGCATCGTCGCTTCACCCCCCTTTGCGATGCGCAGGTCGCCACTTGGTACAGGGTACGTTCTCCCACTTCACTAATAGCATGCGCTTTTTTATTTTTAAATAAACATACGACCGTCCGAAAAGGTATTTGCAAATCTCGCGTTTTCTATATTAATATTAAATTTATATTAATATTAAATTTATATTTATATTGAATTTATATAAATTTTAACTTGATATTATCATTAATAGTCTATTTATATTAAACAGCACGGACATTCAAAATAAGCGAAAAAATATTTATCTTTTTCGAAGTGTTATTTCAGGAAAGCTGTGTGTGCAAATACCTTTTTTTAACCACTGTATATTATTACACGATGTTATAATAGAGGTAAAATTTAATGAAGTGCGAGCAATGAAAAAAATAACGAAGCGAAAAAAATTCTCGCCAAAATCTCAATTTTTTTACCGAAAAGTGTACATTTGAAGGAGTGCATTAATCTCTTGAAACTAATGGGATGGAAGTTTGGATCGTTGCAATGCAACAAAAATTCTCTTCAATTTTTTGTCTTAATTATTATAAAAAATCACATTTTGCAGATGCAGGTCGTAGATCCCTGAATAAGAATCCCAAAAAAAAATCGGGTTATTTTCGTAGCTCCGGTCTGCCAGAGGAAACTTAGAAAATAAAAAGATCATTTTCGTTGCACTGCAAGGATGCAAACTTCGTCGAAACTTGGGTTTTCTCGATGATTTCTTTCAATAGAAAAAAAAACGTACACCTCGCTCATTTCGACGTATGCAATTTTTGACGAGTATGGATCATCTCTTATAAATCTGTATGCATATATATATAATTTTTCCACGTAGGCTGTGTTGATATGCTTTCATTTTTCACATATGTATATATATATATATATATATATATATATATATATATATATATATATATATATATATATATATATATATATATATATATATATATATATATATATATATGCATAAACTAATGGAATTAATTCTGAACACATTTAATAGAAATAAGCTTTTTTTATATTTACGCAGAAAATGTATATTCTGCTACGTCAAAATGATACGGTAAAGTTTGTACCATAACGTGAAATGTTTCTACGTAATATTTGCCTTGATAAGCCTACTTTGATAAGCATATAAAATAGACGCGATTATAACATGGAAATAATAACAAAATGGGAAATAAGAAAAATAATTTGTACAGAACTAATTCCACTAGTGTACGTATATTTATTTTTAATTGTTTGTGATTCCTACGATTATAGATTTACTAGCGTTGAAAAACGTTTTAAAAACTCGTAAGTGTGAATATCGATGTTATTTTTTTTTTGCTATACACGAATGCATGATTTTCAAAAATGCGTTCGATGTCGAATCACGAGTATCGTTGTTGACCAAAAAAATTGGGGCGGCTCGATGTGTAGCCTTTAGCCATAGACTGCATATTCCACAAGTACGTTTTACTACGCAGGAGATTCCCCCTTCGGCGGGGGAATCTCCGATGCTGGGAGAGTCGTAATCCGCAACGATGGGGACGCCCCTCTCTCTGTCTCTCTCTCCCTCCCTCGCTCTCCCGATCTCTCGGGCCCAGAGGCCGGACGTTACGCCAAAGTTTCTCGCATTATTCATACGTCACTATATCATAGGTATATGTTCGCGGCCCGGTCTCGTGGGAGAATAAAACTGCCAGGTCCCACGCGATTCAACCTCACTGTATGTGTATATATATATATGTACTCGGTGAATAATTGTGCTGCTTTCGAGAGAAAAATTGCTAGGAATATAATATATTTATTAACTGAAACGTTGCAGAATTTCTTTTTTTTTTATCAATGTGGTAGAAAGATAATAATAACTATTATTATGTTTTTCAATATTTAAATATTGTGCTTTTTAAAATTATCGTAAATAATATGGAAATATAACTAACGATTAAATGTTGAATAAATGTTGAATAAACAACATTTATTTAACAATTATTTAACATTAATTCATTAAGGGACTATACCAGTGTGACCGCTAAAAATTTGGGTGATTTTCGGGAATTTTTCGGAAGAAAAGTACTCAATTAAATGTTTCGGAAAATTAAGAATATATTTGGCTATATTTGACCTATATTACATGATTTTTTCATCGAAAAATATTGAGATCCAAGCGACTTATGCGTCTTCGGAGGCGCCAAATAAAAAAGTTCCTCCACTGCTGACATGATTCCGGCCGATTAAGTAGCTGAAATCGAAAAAGGAAAAAATGTCGTTAAACTGGAAGGTATGTCCTGTACAATGACGTAGGATTTTCGTAAAATATCAAAATCTAACAAAATGGCATAGTTATGAAAAAAAAAACGTCTGTTTTCTTGCCTATAAAATGGTCATTTTTTTCAATGCCAAATCGTCAATTTTCATTTAATCACAAATATCCTACGTCACTGTAGAGTAAATATATTCAAGAGTACTCAGTTCAAATTTCAAGTCAATCGGATAATAACTCTTTGAGTTACAATGTCAGCAAATTCGAAAAATCTCATTTCGAGAAAAAACGCGTTTAAAAATTAGCTATCGATTTTTGATCATTTCCTTCAAACAAATTAATCTAATATTCAATTAATGTAGTTCAATATCATTCACAATTTAAGACGGCGATTTTTGCAAAATTCTCGTAACAAACGTGTATCGTTTTGAATTTTGAAAGATTATAGGAAAATGAAAAAAGCGATAAAAAAGGATATCCAATGTCATTTGTTTGTCTGCCCGTTGCGCAATAGCGATTGATATCGATTGAAATATATGACTCTCGTGAAAGGTCGCCGCGGTCTTCCGGTCTCCGGATCCGCTGACGCGACAATCGCGGCGCCCCCGCAGCTCTTAAAATAGCCTGCAAATAATACGCGACTTCTCGCAAACATCTACTCGTATACACGGTGTGTGTGTGTGTGTGTGTGCGTGCGTGCGTGCGTGCGTGCGTGCGTGCGTGCGTGTGTGCGTGCGTGCGTGCGTGCGTGCGTGCGTGCGTGTGGGTGGGTGGGTGTGTGTGTGTGTGTGTGTGTGTGTGTGTGTGTGTGTGTGTGTGTGTGTGTGTGTGTGTGTGTGTGTGTGTGTGTGTGTGTGTGTGTGTGTGTGTGTGTGTGTGAGCGTGTGTGCGTGTGTGCGTGTGAGCGCGTGTGTGTGTGTGTGTGAGCGTGTGTGTTCGTTTGTGTTCGTTTGTATGTGTTCGTTTGTGTGTGTATGTGTGTGCGTGTGTGTTCGTTTGTGTGTGTATGTGTGTGTATGTGTGTGCGTGTGTGTTCGTTTGTGTGTGTATGTGTGTGCGTGTGTGTTCGTTTGTGTGTGTATGTGTGTTCGTGCGCGTGCGTGTGCGTGCCCGCGCGCGCGCGTGCGTGTGTGTGTGTGTGTGTGTGTGTGTGTGTGTGTGTGTGTGTGTGTGTGTGTGTGTGTGTGTGTGTGCGTGTGTGTGTGCAAACTTCTATGTACGGTACGCGATGCACATGTTCGAAAGAGGTCGTAGTCGCGTGAGTTCTCGGCGGGGGCAAAACCGTCGTTGCCTCTCCGTACCATTGCGAGACGTTGGTGACTTTCGTTTTCGCCTGAGGTTAACGAAACCATCGAGAGTGTACTCGCCGTCTTCTGGGAGCCTAGCGCGAGAAAGAGCGAGAAAGCAAATCCTCCTCGTCCTCCTCCTCCTCCTCCTCCCCCGCCCCCTCCTCTTTTTTCCTTCATTTCTTTTTATTCCTTCTTCCTCCCGAGCTTCCTTCTCGCTTCCGCTTACGGGCTTCGATTCCTTTCGCACTCGACAAATGGTATATACACGTATATATTTCCTCTGTATTCGTACGTACGTGTGCAGGCGCAAGGAGAGGGCGATGCACCGTGGGCACATGCCAGCCAGCATCGCGGTGCTTCCTCCTCTCGAGGTCCACGCCCTCGACCCTCGCTATGCACCCACGATATCACTTCTTCTATCCCAACACTCGTAGCTTGTCAGCCGAAAAAGAAAAATATTCGCTAGCCTCGAAATTTAATTACACGTGTACGGGCTCGTCTCGTAAAATTGTAATCTTTGTCGAAGCTTGTTTGTAGTGGTCAATTTTTTTGGCACTTTTGGGATTTGAATGTCACTGGGATATTTTTGAAAATCCTCATTAGGGATCCATAATACAAACCTGCAAAAGAAGAGTTTCAATAGTTATTAATATGAAGAAGAAAAAAAATTAAGGATTTCCTTTGGGTTCCAACGATGCAAATTTCTACACTATAAAGTGCACTGTTCACATACATTCGTTTCTTTTTTTTCAAGGCTGAAATTCAGCTGATGGGAGTATGCGTTGATCGTAGCCGAGATGCGACGTCGAAGTTCCCATCGCAACGAATTTTTATTTATTTGCCCCCCCCTCCCCCCCCGATCGCACTGAAATTTTGAACGAACCTCCCTTTTAATATTTTACGACAACCCCCTTAAGGGATTTTTAACGACCCGCAATAGTTTTCGAGATATTGAATTTTTGTTTTTTTAGGGTAAGCCCCCCCCCCCCCCCCCCCGATCGAGCTGATATTTTGCACAAACCTTTCTTTCAATATTTTAAGATAATCCCTAAAGGGATTTGTGGCGACGCGCAATAGTTTTTGTATTTGTTTGGATTAAACAGAGAGCGCGTTAACATATATAGGTATGTAGGAAACGTGGCAGATACATATACAGGGTGTCCCTCTTATCTGTGCCACCCGAAATAACTCGGTAATTGTCGACGTCAGGAAAAAATGTTCCAGACAAAAGTTGTACGGTGTGAAGGGAGCCATCAAATGCGACCAACTTTTTTTCATTTCGGTGGAGGCGCTGACGCACAGTGAAGGTCACCTCCACTTTTTAAAATGGAATGGTACATTTTTTTTCAACCATCTTGCGGAGCACCTCAAGCCGCATAAAAAAAACATTAGGGGGTCAAATTCGTTCAAGGTCATTTCGAACACCTATTAAAATGAAATACAAATCTAAATATCTCGGATCACTATCAAATATTTGGTAGTGATCCGAGATATTTCGACTTGTATCATCGATACTGACCTTGAATGACCTTGAACGACTTTAACCCCCCAATATTTTTTATTATTCGGGTGTCGGAACCTTACCCGCGATCTACAAACTAAATCGGCAAAATATGTTTTTGGATGACGATGAGGATGAGGAATTCAAAAGAGCTTTCGTATGGTTTACATCGTTGGAACGCAACGAAAATTCTTAATTTTTTCATTTTTTTTTTTTTCATTACTAACTAAACGTATTTCGCAAGCTCAGGATTATATAAGGGTGTTCGAAAATATTTCATCGTGTTGAAGTTCGCATCGTTGGAATGCAAAAAAAAATTTCTTGTTTTTTTTTTATTTCTTCAAATTTACTATTTTCTAAAATGTTTGTTTTTGCAACTTTTGGTTACAAGTTTTTAAAATGCTCAAAAATGTTCGCCGACTTTCGTAGCCTTGATGTGTTTGAAAAAAAATACGGGAATACGAAAGAAATATATTTTCGTTGCATTCCTACGATGCAAACTTCTGTACCATAATATTTCAATGATTTCGGTAGCCCCAATGTGCCGAAAAAAAATAGGGCGATAGGGAAAAAAATATTTTCGTTGCATTTCAACGATGAAAACTTCAACCCCACGCCAAGATTCCATGCTGGTGACTCGTAGAATTGTGCTGTGCGTTGGCCCGTAAATGTTGAGCAAACTTACTGCACCTTTTGCTGCAAAGTACAGTGTAACGTTACAAGTTACCTGCAGGCAATCCTGATCGCCACGTACGAATGTTGTTTTTGCTTCTATTTTTCTTTTCTTCATTTACAATGTCGTACAATCAATTTTCTCGTGAATGTTCTACCATTTTTGATCGTTTTATACTATTTTATATACGAAAATCATGGGCCAATTAAACGAGGATTTACGCGCGAGGCGATTTTTATTTCGGATTATATGTATAGATAAAGTGTTATTGAAATTGATGAGAAAAATAATTGAATTTGTTTGCACGACGGTCAAGAGGAAACGTCGCGGAAAGAAGACTTATTACGACCGTTTGTTTTTTTTTATATGCGAACGCAGAACCCGTACGAAGTGATGAAGTTCAGTGTTTCCCTTCTGGGTGGTCGGAATTTTCCTCCTTTGGCACTTTCACGACATGTGATGGCCGTTTTATTTTTTTGCCACTGTTTCTATCGGGCTCGTGCCGAAGTCATTTTTGTTCACCTGCGCTAATCGTATCCCTCGACTCGGAGGATTTGAAAAGCTCCAATGCGACTACTTTCATATTAAAGTGTCACATCTTATACATAATTTCTTTTGTTTTTTTTTTTAATTGCCTATGACATATCAAAGAGTATGGAGATGTTTCGAATTTATATAAATCGAAATGACTTTAATTTATATCGTCTTATTAATTTACTAAAATTAAATAAAAAATAATATCAAATTATAATGAATAATGACACCAATAAATTCAATTAAAGGACCATTAATAATTGAATTAATGAATTTAATCAAATAAAAATGTTATAAATAATTTTAATGATCACTTTTTTTCACCCGTTATGTATGTTTCTATACTGAACATTTTCCTACTCCGGTCCTTTAAAATTAAATCAAATTTTATCTATTTTCGATCGATCGGATCTCTGATACAAAATACCCGAGACAGCAATAAAGAAAGAGGTAGAGATAGGGATAAAAAATCTAATATTCATTTTTCTTTTTCCTTCTATCCATTTTTGGTAACCACTTCCGTTCGTGCAACTTACAATTAAAAATAAATTCTTTTTCGTTCACACCGATGCTCTGGAACATTCCAAATACGATACTAACTGTGGTGGCTCGTTACGAGAACGTACAATACCAATCGCTTTGGATCGAGAAGCCTCGAGGCATAAATCTCTCTCTCTCTCCTTCTCTATTGCGATATACATACATAGATATATCATAATGTACGTCATGTCCGTATTACATCTGTATGTATATTTGTCCACGTATGGAACTATGGATCCCATACTATATAGTCTATTACACGTTACTACTTGCACTACCACTATTGTACACGTGCGGCCTCGAGACGTCTCGTTACGGGAGTACCTTATGAATTTTCCCTCGCTCGTGTGGATATCTCTCACAGGAACACACACGCCTATCTATTTATGGCCTCAGACGCGGTACTCGCAACGTTCTTCGAACATGAGAGACACTACGTCCCCCGGATAGGGCCCAGTTTATACACACATACACATATCCATTTTTCTATATATATATATATATATATATATATATATATATATATATATATATATATATACACACACACACACATATATATATATATATATATATATATATATATATATATATATATATATATACACACACACACACATACATACATACATATGTATGTATGTGTGTATGCATATATATATATATATATATATATATATATATATGCCTATAGTAATATGTGTCGTATATTATTTTAAGTGGAGAATTTAAGTGGCTCGAAACGTCAGCTTGTAATAGGTCGATTAACAGAGGTGTTTTAGCGTTGGAAATTAAAATAACCGAAAAAAAAGGACAATGGAAGAGTGCATGATTTATAATTCTCGTATGGTTGTGTGCTCATTTCGACGCGACACCGTCAATTTTATTGCAAAATTCGAAAACCCAAACAAACGCAAACAAAAAATCGTACGGATTAGTTGGAGAAATAAAGTGAAGAAAAGCTTTTATTTTTTGTCCATATTCTTAAAAAAAATCGAATTTCAAGCTTTCCAGGACCCATACAAAGCCAAACGAACCTTAGCAGACCCAAATAAAATAATTCGAGTGGATTAATTTGAGAAACAGAGGAAAAAAAAACATTTTTGCTGATATTTTCCGCAATTTTTTTTATTTCGAGCTTTTGTGGACTCAAACGAACCGAAACAGACCCCAACGAAGTAATTCGAGGAGATTAATGAGAGCACCAAGCAAAAAAATTTGTTCGTATTTTTCTCGCATTTTGATTTCAAGCTGGCGAGGACCAGACAAACCCAAATGAACACAGTCAAGCCCAAATAACCTCAAATGAATCCAAACAAACGCACACAATTAAAAAAAAATACAAAAAATAACCTGAGGAGATTAAGGGGTTAGGCCACCCTAAGGCCGAAAAAATATGCTTTTTGGGGATTTTTTTTTCCAGAAAAACTACAGAATAAATCGGAATTACAGAAAAGGGTGTTTATCTTACATATCAGTGACTGTATGCAATAATTTTTTTGAAGCGATACATTTTTAAATGGCGGCTGCGCAGCGTTTATCTCAAAACTGCTTTTTTGATGTTGGCCCGAAAGATAATCAGACAATTTTCAACCGATTCACTTGAAATGTTGAATGTATCTTGAAAAATACATTGTCTATGGAAGTACGTAGGATTTTTTTTTATATTGCATAGTTCATTTGTTATTAACAATTATCTGACGATTTTTTAGGGAAATTTGTGGAAAGTGAAAAATTTTCTTAAATCTTCAGATAATTGTTAATATCAAATGAACTATGCAATATAAAAAAAAATCCTACGTACTTCCATAGACAAAGTATTTTTCAAGATATATTCAACAATTCAAGTAAATCGGTTGAAAATTGTCTGAGTTATGTTTCCGGCCAACTTAAGGGACCAGTCCACTTTGGAGCCACGAAAAAAGGCTATTTTCGCGATTTTTTTTGGGTTTTTATAAAAGTCGTTGAACTTGATAAATAAAGTCTTGAAAAAAAACATTTTTTTTAAATGTTTAATTCATTTTTATTCATTATTAAGTACAAAAACTATAGTTTAACGTAACGCCTCAAAAATAGTGGGCCTCAAAAATATGGTAAAAATCAAAGTCCATTAGATTCAGTATGACACCAGCTACAAAATGACCCTCGGATATAAAGTTTTATCAAAAAATAAAAAACCGGCGGATGAAAAACGAAAAGTCTT
Organism: Ophion ellenae; assembly: GCA_963210295.1. Taxonomy (NCBI): domain Eukaryota; kingdom Metazoa; phylum Arthropoda; class Insecta; order Hymenoptera; family Ichneumonidae; genus Ophion; species Ophion ellenae. The sequence goes on from OY723387.1 coordinate 60,505,561, forward strand.
AAAAAACGCGTTTTTTCGCGGTTTTTCGCAAAAAAAAAGAGTAAAGATCGAAATTGTAAAACCATCGAGGGTCATCTTGTTGCGAATCATGTTTACAATACGTGGTTCAAATTTCAAGAGATTCGGTTTATTAGTTTTAGAGATACGATGGAGCCAGATTTTGAAAACGTTGTTTCGAGAAAAACGCGCGTTTGAAGTTTATACTATGAAAAACTCTTACCTAAACTCAATCGGCAATGCCTGCACCGTACAAAATCCCTTCTGATTGCTCATCATCGTCGATTTCTTCGTCGTGCATGCTTTCGATTTTTTGAAATTTTCAAAGTAGACTGGCCCCTCAAAAAATGCAGTTTTGAGATAAACACTGCACAGTCGCCATTTGGAAATTAATCGCTTCATAAAAATTATTGTATACAGTCACTGATATGTATGATAAACGCCCTTTTTGTAATCTCGATTTATTTTGTGGGTTTTCCGAAAAAAAAAAATCTCCAAAAAGCCTATTTTTTCGGCCTCTAGAGTGGCCTAAGGCTTTAATTAGACAGGGCAAGAGAACTGGTGCGATGGTCTAGTGGTTAGCGTGCTCGCCACTAAACCAGCGGACCGGGAGGTCCCGGGTTCGAATCCCAGTCGCGTACATTTCGTCGTGAAATGTTTTTCTTCGGCATTTCGCGGCGAAATAAGACTAGTTCCACGACTGGGGGGCGAACTCGATGACCGGCTGTATTGGTATAGGTTTTCCGCAGTTTCCCTATACCCATGACAGAAATGCCATGATGAATATAATACAGAGGGGGAAGTCGGCTGCGGCCGCAACAGGGGGGAACAGGGAGAAAGATGGAGACAAAAAGGAGTAAAAACAGTAGAGGAAAGAACGGTCATATAATGATGGGAAAGAATAGGTAACAAACGCGAAAAGCGTGTACCTAAAGGAAAAAACCAATAAAAAAATAGACAGGGCAAGAGGAAAAACAACTGAAAAAATAATTTCGAAGTTTCAAGCTGATGCAGAGCCCTCAACCGGCCTAATGTACGTGTATCATCGCATCTTTTCAAGGGAGCCAGATCATCGAGATAAGATGGCCCACGGTCAATTGAAAAGGCCGCGTAGCGGAGCTCCGATCCTATCGGAAGTGAAGAATGATCGTGGCTCGCGATCACGTGGATCGCACAATGATCCTGCGCCCACGTAGAAACCCCGGCGGTTTTCACAAACATACATATACCCGTGCGCGAGCCTCTATCATCGTGCTGTGTGTACACGTTCCTCGTACACACAAGGCAACACGCGTGTACAAGCGCTGGTCCTTGGGCATGCTGTATCTCCGGTGATCGTGATCGGGGAAATCAGGAATCGATTTATCCGCTCGGGAATCGTTATCCCGATGTTAGTGGGTAACGGGTTAGTAGGTACGTCTTTTCGACTGCACCCTTCAGCCTGCCATTTTTTGGTATCACGCCTTTCGACGAGGGAACAGAGGAGCATTGATGTTTCAAACGGTTCCACTTGTGTCCAATGATCTTCGTTGAGACTGCAAAGTGGACTGTTCAAAATAGACAGAAAGAAGAATGGCACCTTCCTTTACCTTCGACGAATTTCGAGTTAACGATCGATGAGCGTAAAAAATCGACCCGCCAGCATCTGAGAGTGTATCACGAGAGCCAGGCGAAAGCAGAAGCACACAGAGCCAATTACCTTCGGCCTGCTGCTGCTGCTTCTGCTGCTGGGAGATCGGCGATTTGGCGCAGAGAAGGGCAAAGAAGCCTCTTCGAAGTTCCCTGGGGTATATATAGTCTCGTATGGCGACGTGGAAAAAGGAAGAGGAGGATAGGAACGAGAGACGATTCCTGCAGCAACAGCCGAGAACCGGATGTGTGGACACGCGAAAGATAAATATGGCGGCTGTGGCCCTCGGGGTGGGCCCTATACCGATTCTCTCTCACTCGCCATCCCTTTTCTACCTTTCTCTTGATCTCCTAACCTCTCTCATACTCTGCTGCTCACGTTGCATCGCGCGCCAATAATCGCACCACCAAAACGATCGTGCAACTATTTTCACGTGCCGATCATCACGATTGTAAACCGAGCGATTGAGGGGTTAGGCCACTCTAGAATTTTCGAAAAATCGATTTTTTTAGGGGAGATATACACCTAGGAGCCGAAAAAAGGGCATTTTGGTGATTTTTTTTCAAGGAAAACTATTTGAAATTTCGGATTGGGGTTTTAATTATCTAAAATCATATACATTTAAAAATATGGTTGATTTTCTTTATTTAAAAATATCAAAAATATACAAGGATATTGTATGATCCTTGGAGCGTTGTAAAAAATCAACGTATACGGTACCCACTGGTGTTTCTTCAAAAATCATCTGAAAAAAAAAACTAAAACGTTTATTAAATTAGATACTATAATCTAGTACTTGTCATAGCCGATTTTGAAAATATCGATTTATGACAAAATGGCGCACGTTTGAACATAAATAGTGATTTTTGGGCCAAAAATTAGTTATTATTTTGCCTATAAAACAAAAACTAAGTAACGGAAAAAAAATCCTGTGACAAGTACTAGATAATGGTGTATGGAATAACCACAAAAAACCTCGAGGCAATCGGTTCATTGGTTTTCGAGAAATTTTCGGTACCGATTTGAAAAACGTGGTTTTGAGAAAAAACGCGTTTGAAAATTTGGGAATGAATAAATCATGAAATTTGTCAACTTACATGGAATCATCGATACCAGGCCCATAGTGTAGGTCTTCTACGGTCGACGGAATGTTCATAGCTTCTAAATCGATTTTTTTTACCATCTATGTGTATATTTCTGCTTAACGGAGACTTTGTCCTTGGAGTGCCATATTTCAGGTGTTTACATTTTTTTTTTTTTAAAGGAAACGAGTAAAGCTTTTTGAGTGCGGTTTTTTTCTTGCTTTTATTCATGATAAACAAAACGTTAAAAAAAAAATTTGAAAAAAAAAACCAAAATGGCGGCCGTTGCAGCTCCGCGAAAACAGGTCCTCAAATCGCGGGAGGTAAACGGCTGACATCACTGCCCCCTTCTTGTTGATCTGAAACACAAATTCAAAGCATATTATCAATCTGTGACCCTTCGGTCATGGAATGACGGATGGGTTTTTCGTTTAGTACAAATTTCGGAAAATGGCGGCAATTTAAAAAAAATCGAATTTTCGCGTTTTTTTTCGCATAAAAAGATAAATAAAAAAATACAAAAATGTATCTATCGAAAAAACGATCCGTCATTCCGTGAAGACATATTTTCTGAGTATGCTCTCCAAATTTCAGGTCGATATGTTAATTACAGCGGTCAGGAGAATGTCAGCCATTTTAAAAAACGTGTTTTCGAGAAAAACGCGTTTAAAGTTTTGTAATGTGTTTACACAAATGTGTTTATAATTACCGCTAATCGGCAATGCCTGGTCCATAGAGGCATCTCCTCCTCTTCTTCTAGCTGCTCATGTTGAGCCGCTAACATCTCCCGCCGATTTCAAGGACAAAGTCTCCCTTAATGGCCCCCAGGACCTCAAAAATCATGTCCCAAAGGATTATGGCCGGGAAAAATCTCTAAGTACTCGGTTTTCGAATTTTAGTACAAGGCCGCCTGGTCCGCAGCGAGCGGACTCAAAACTTCGAACGCGTTTATCTCAAAACTGCATTTTTTGAGTTGGCCGGAAACATAACTCAGTCAATTGTCAACCGATTCACTTGAAATGTTGAATATATGTTGAAAAATACATTGTCTATGGAAGTACGTAGGATTTTTTTTTTATATTGCATAGTTAATTTGTTATTAACAATCTGACGATTTTCAGGACAATTTTTCTCTTTCCGCTTTAGAAGTGCACCATTTCGGCAAAAATCAATATATCGAAAAAATCCTACGTACTTCTATAGCAGTTATTATATATAATCGAAAAAAATTCATTGGCTCATTATAATTAAAAAATTACAGGAGTTGTTTGTCCGGCCGTGGACCCTGGAAAAACGGAGGGTCATCGCAAAAACGCTGCACAGCCGCTATTTTGAAATGAATCGCTTCAAAAAAATTATTGAATACAGTCACTGATATGTATGATAAACACCCTTTTTCGTAATCTCGATTTATTTTGTAGTTTTTCTGGAAAAAAAATCCCCAAAAAGCCCATTTTTCGGCCTCTAGAGTGGCCTAAGGCCTTAACTTTACTTTCCATTTCGCTTTTACCCCCATTCTCTCCTCATCCTCCAGACGAAAAATTATTTCCGAAAAAGAAGGGAAAGTCAAAACCACTTTAGTGCTCGTGGCATTGTTTCGTGACAGTCGCGGGGATTGAGTGATACAGGCGGCTGGATTTTCGTTTGACGAAATCCAAGAGTGCACACACGTGCCTCATACGAGATGAGAGAGAGAAAGGGAAGAGGGTTTCTTGAGCACCGTATATGAAAAAGTAGCGAGAGAAAGACGCGGAAAGGTAGAGGCTGTAGGGTCGAGGCAAGCGAGTGATCAAGCCCTCTGTGTACCGGAGGCTGGTAGGATAGCGCGCAATCTCGTATTCATGAATTTCTCGTACACACTCGTCCCTTTCAGCCTTGATGTTTTTCCCTTCCTCTTTAGCCAGACAAGCACACGTACGACGAACAACCCAGCCACGAAATCTCGAACCCACAAAATACGTACATCGCGATCTCTCGATACAACTTTCCCCCTGCACTGAGAAAAAAAAATTATTGATCCAATATCATTGGTGTCATTGAATGAAATTTCGTTGATTCAATTGTAAAATTGTTGGTATAAATAATCGGATTTATTAGTCCAAACAACACGCTATTGACTTTAATAACATGATACAATTAAAAGTTTTTTTTTCATTCAAAAGATATATTGTTAGCCGAGACCAATATATTATTGAAACTATCTAAAAAATTATTGCAAACAAATTATACAGTTTTGAATGCATTTTCTGCAACGAACAAAAAAAGCGTTTAAATTCATAACATGAATAATGTTGATTCGAGTACACAAGAAAAATTGAATTTCGCTCGTTTAATTCAGATAACATTTCTATTGAGTAAATATGTTATTTTATTTTTTTCATCATATACGATATTGATTTCCAAGTACATTATTCGTTGAAATATTAATATTTTATTTTGATTGAAAAATATTAAGCAAATGACTGAATTGGTTAAAAAATTATGTGAAAATAAAATTTGTTTATTGCGCATTTGGTTGAAAAAATTCAACCAAATCATGGCCACCGAAATTACAGGTGTAAGGAAACCCGTAGTTCTCGGAGTAACCGCTAAAAGCCGCACGCGCGCTCGTTTCTCGTAAGCGTAGCGCGAACCGAAAATCTACTTAAGGTAGTACGTCCACAGAAGAGTTGAATTTGGAAATGGTTGAAATTTGACATATACGTTATTTAATACATTATCCAAACATCTGTGCAATTTGAATAAGTTTGACCACCCCAAACCTGAGATATTTACACTTAAAGTTGGCTTGGTTTACACGTAGCAAATGCGTTATGATGGGCAAACAGAGCATCATTAATTCTACCGTCAAAACTAAAATTAAGAAATTGATTAAAAAAAACGAGGATAAGCTACAGTAAGATATCACGTATAATGTGAAAAAAATGAGAATGATTCACCATCTAGTTTCCAAGATATAACCATGAGAAGCCGTCACAATTTTGGTGCAAAGCCTTGCAAAGCCTGGAAAAAAAACAATTGGGGCAAAGCCTGGACAGTCCCGGCAAAATGTTTACTGGCAATGGTCGATCAAAAACACAATACAAAATATATTTTACGGCAATAAATGATATCCATCGTATTATCTACTAGTACCGAATCAATATTGCGTAGTTTTTAATTTTATTCATTACTAATTAAACCAATTATCGATCTTTTAAACATGAACATGGTATGTAAACTTTTGGTTGAGATTTTCGCAGAGGAACTACCTTAAACGCCGGAGAAACTCTAAAGAGTATCGCTTCTTGGCCTGTGGCTAACATCAAAGTGTAGTATCTGTTCTTATCAGTTGAATATCTGATATTGTCTCCATGGATATTTCATTTGATATCTGACATTCTATCCACTATTATCGTGGATGATCATGCTAATGCTCACTTTTTATTTAAGATTTGAAACAAATTGAAAAACTTACGTCCCATGACATATTCGTTTCGATGCAGTAAAGAAATAATTAATTCTATTGATTATATTTTTGTACGAAATAAAAAATGTTGTAGCAATCGCTTGATTATTCCATCCATACATCTGCGGATTGTATATAGAATGATTTCAATAGAATATAATTTTATTTGAAGGATAATGTAGATATTCAGAGAACAGAAGAGCTTTTTCAAATAAAATAATATGTTATTTAAATCAATCACATTTACCAATATTTTATAGTATTGTAACAATCCCATATATCGGTGGCACTCCGCAGCAGCACATTTATTTGGATCAACCAATATATTTTTTTCATTCAATTGGTTTTTTTTCTCAGTGTGTCTATGTCGCAAAGCATACTCGATAGATTGTAAAAAACTCAGATACGAGATAACGGGTGAATTGGCAGTTAAATAAATGGCCGATGCCTGCAATGAGAATCGCCGAGGCACGAATACTTGGTAGCCAATCGATCCTATCCAATAGTAGATCTGATGGCCAGCGGATATTGTCGACCGCGGTGAGTGGACGACGTTCGAATCGAACATTGGCTCAAGCCGGGCCAACATCGGCGACAAAGTGCAGCTGACTCTCAGAAGCCTACACCAGACCACAAAGCGATTCCCCCACGATCGCTAGATCGATAACTGTCTTCTCACCCCTGGCAGTTCTCCACGGAAGGACAAAAAACACTTGGGTCAACGAAATCGGCAAATGGCCCACGAAATATTGGGTCCAAACCCCATCTGATTATTCCGAGTATTCGTTAGTCTGGAAACCCCCAATGACTTCATCAACCCGAGTTATGAATCCAAGATGATCATCTTGAAGAACGCGTGCACCGCGCTATTAACTCCGCCGCAGATGCCATTCCGTGACATTATCGTTACCATTTTGTTCTCCAACAGCAAGCAGCCTTCCATTTCTTCGACGCATGTATACCAATGTACGAACCAGTCCTCCACGCATATTGAAAGGGCTGCTGCAGTGCACACGTCTTGCCGGTATATCCGGGCCTAATTGTCTCCCGGTGCTTCAGGGTGCGCTACCGTGCATATCCTCTCGTCACACCAACGTACGATAATATCCCCCCCCCCCCCCCCCGTATGTTCACCCTGAGGCAATGCTGGAAAGCAGGCCGTACAGGTATACGGAGACGCGTATGTCGCGGCTCGAGGAGCCCCTATGGCGTTGTACCGGCTAACGCAAACTCGCTGGTACCTCGAGTATCATCTCGTATTCATGAATTCCCCGTAGTATACCTTACTGCTACATACCCCGAAGCAGCCGCGCGCCAGCTACCGCGACTTCAACGTCTACCGATTCTCATGCACATACCAACATGTGGACATACGGGAGTACTCTGTCCACGCGGGCACGCGTTCTTCGCGTGTGGGGCTCGCCAGGACCTGCTCGGGTCTACGTCCCCCCTTAAGCCAGCTCTCGGAACCCTTAGAACACTTTTTTACTTGCCAGAGGGGGAAGGAGCAAAAGTACTTTGGTATTTCCGTTGCAACATCAATTCCAATCAATTTATCGCTTTCAGCGATCATCCCACTCAATTGGGATGACTTTGAAGCGCCGTATAGTGCCCCGTAACGGCATCAAAATCCGTTTTCCTTGCGGGCCTCAGTTGACACGACTTAACGGAGTCCGGTATGGAGAGTTCGTTGCTCTCGTTGCTGCGGCAATCGAGACGAAGAGAGACGCAATAGTGGTCGCATCCGATGATGACTTTGCGGTTCCGCAATTCCGAGGAACTGAATCGTTGCGAAAAAAAAAACGCGCTCTTCCGAGGCCCCTTGGCCGGCCCTTTCCGCTCTCAGCCTCTCATCGCGCTTGGCATTCGATAACACAGAATCTGGGTCAACGAGCTATTCTTGACAAGTACCCCGTTGGGGTGATGTTAATATATATGTGTGTGTGTGTGATCGTGTATAAATGTAGAGACACATATAGTCGTTGCAACGTATCGAAGCATCGACATTTTCGGACGTAGCTTATGTATAAATATACATTTGTACATGTATAATATTACTATTCACAGATTCATCTAATCTTCAATTGATGTCAACGGGTCTGCGTAAGCTTGGGATACAAAAAAATAGTTCGATTTTCAAGATTTTTTCTGACGAGGGTATTGGAATGACGAGGTCGGGATTTTAAACATAATTGATACATAATCTCGCCGAGTTTGAGTTTTTTTTCATCGAAAAATATTCATAAACAATGACGTTATTATTATTTAAGCGAAGAGCTGACGTCGCGGGATGTTCAATCGGCGCAGGTGGCTCTGGCAACTAGGGTGATGTGAAATGAAAAATTGAAAAATTAACCTTTGGTATGATGATAAAACTTTCGTATGACTGAGGACGTTTTTTGAAATGTTGACGATTGAGGAAATAGCAAACTGTGTCAAACAAGTTCCATTTTAGAATAAAGACACGGCTTCAATCGTTTGTCATTAACAAATAGATGCAGATGTGAAAAAATCATCCGGCTATAAGATAGAAAGTGTTATAGACCGAATTCGATGTGAATAGGACGAATAGATTTTGAGATACGACTTGGACCATTTTATAAAACAATTTCGAGAAAAACGCATAAGACCCCTGACAAAAATCGTCGCGACTCGGTCAATTTTTGGAATTTCTACAAAATCTTTGTTGCAAATCAAAGTTAAGGCTATAAAGTAGGCAAAATCATATTTCGTCAATTTCAAGCTTAAGCAGAGCCTTTCATTCTCCACAAGCTCGTAAATTTTTCACTTTTCGAAAATTTGCCTAAAAAATCGTCAGATAATAGTTAATAAAAAATGAACTATGCAATATTAAAAAAAAATCCTACGTACTTCCATAGCCCATGTCGGGGTTGCCATGAGTTGCCCAATGTTACGATCAGGCCAATATTGGGACCAACAAAAAAGAAATAATATTGGCCCATTACTGTTCCGCTCCAAACTGAAAACTGGCACAATATCGGCCCATCCCTAAAGCCTGCCCGAGCCCATCTTTAAAAACTAATAAACAGCCGTGATAGTTAAACTAAATTTGCCATTTTAAACACTGGGGATACTAAAATACTGACAATTCCATTGGCCCAATATTGTTCCATTATAAATTGAAAACCGGCACAATATCGGCCCATCGTTTAAAACCAATAAATAGCCGTGATGGTTGAACTATATTTGCCAATTTAAAAACTGGTAATGCCAGTGAAGAATAAGAATAAATAACCATCATCATCATCAAGGTGATGCGAAAGCAGTGACGTTTTCCCATAGTCCGTAGGATCAAAACGAGAAATGAAATGAAAGGATAGAAAAAACCAAAGAATGCAAATTCTTCCGCAACACGGTGGAATTCCGTTTTCTTTCCAACCCCCTGACGGTCTTTGTCCATGCGAGCGTTCTTCCTTCTGGATTCACACGACCGTGAAAACCGTTGTTGGCCTCGCTGCTATCCCTCTGGTGACTTCCTGAAAAGGTCGAAGAATTTTCCTTCGAATCTCGAAAGAACCGTCCATATTCCGCAAGCGTTACGTACGTACGCTTCTCCAGCTCCCTCTGGGTGCCCCCCCCCCCCCCCCCCACCCCCCAGCGACGCATGTATATGCAAGTTCGCGTAACTACGCGGGACGTGTTGCGTTTCGAAAAGGCATGGAGAATCATGCGTGCCACGGAGAAGAGAGTCTTCTCTCGCTTTGGCTCTCTCGCACGTTCGTTCCTACGAACAAACCGCAAACCCATATTCGGTATTCCACTCTGCAAATATACTACGCGCAGAAGGCAAAACTTATTGCGGCATTTCGTCGGTGCATACTGCCTCCCTTCGGTATTCTCACGTATTCATGTATATGCATGTATGTGCGTACAGGGTGGCCCGTAAAGTGACGTCCGAGAGGAAATTCTTGATGTCTATTCGACACCTATGCGAATCACCTCCATGTATGCTCTACGATGTTTTTTGGTTTTCGTGAAAAAAAGTTTTTTTTTATTTTTCTCTTCTGTGGACGTACTTTCTTCGCGATTTTATTCGGCTGGTGTTTTCTTTGAGAAGGGTTGTTGAGCAATAAATTAACGACCTACTGAACACCGACGTAGATGCCTTGGATTTTGATGGAACGTTAAGCAAGTAGGCCAGAGCGTATCAGTCACTAAAGTTCACGTGATGGAAGAGAATACTCATACCAGTCCATACGGGCCCCAATTGCGTTGAAAAAGTTCCGTGAGAAAAGTACGTACGTGAAAGAGAAAAAAATGAAACCCATGGCACAGGAAAACGTGGACGAAGAAAAAGAAGCTTTTTCGCGACAGCTGTGAAAGATCGCGGATCATACTTTAGGTGGGGTTGAAGTTTGCATCGTTGGAATGCAATGAAGATCAAGGAGCTATGCCAGTGTGAACGCTGAAAATTTGGATGATTTTCGGGAATTTTTTCGAAGAAAAGTACTCAATTAAATATTTGGGAAAATTAAGAATATATTTGGCTATATTTGAACTATATTACATAATTTTTTCATCGAAAAACATTGAGATCCAAGCGACTTATGCGCTGCCTTCGAAGGCGCCAAAAAAAAAGTTCCTCCACTGCTGACATGATTCCGGCCGATTGAGTAGCTCAAACCGAAAAAGGAAAACATGTCGTTAAACTGGAAGGTATTTCCTGTACAATGACGTAGGATTTTCGAAAAATATCAAAATCTAACAAAATGGCGTAGTTATGCAAAAAAGTCTGTTTTCTTGCCCATTAAATGGTCGTTTTTTTCAATGCCAAATCGTCAATTTTCATCCAATCAAAAATATCCTACGTCATTGTAGAGTAAATATATTCAAGAGTACTCAGTTCAAATTTCAAGTCAATCGGATAATTGATAATGATAATGATATTCTTGAAAGTATAAACTGTCGAAAAAGGCACAAAAAAATCGATTTTTTGAAAGTGTCACACTAGTATAGCCCCTTAATGTTGCTGAATTCCTTTAATTTCTTTTCGCCGTTTTTGCCTACAAAGAACCGTCATCCATTTTTTAAGATAGTTATCTGGCGATCTACAATATACATGTATCCGAAAATGATGTTTTATAATAATGAAAATATGGAAAATAAAACGTGAAAAAAAACTTTCGTTACGTTCCATCGATGCGAACTTCAATACCATTTACATGGGGGCGATTCGAACAGCTATTGCTGCGAGGTATCTAGATTTGCCTTTGGGACGTCACTTTTCTGGCCACCCTGTATGTTCATGCATACTTGCCTGTATACATCCGAAGGTTTATTATCATTTTCAAAGGGTTTCCATGCCATCATCATATTCTCGTACACCGGCTTAACAAACCGGATGACCATGTATTGCCTGACTACAAAGTCTGAAATTTCTGCGCGAAATAAAACGCGGTATTGCACATGCGCGTCTTCGAAATAAAAATGAAATAAAAAAAATAGCGTAACGAGCCAGAGTGCCCGCGAAATTGTTCGTTCGCAATCATTTCCACTCTCTCGTATAATATTATTTTGCACCTCCCAAGGACACTATTATCCCATGCAGAGATGTTGCTCCTACGAGGAGGGTATCGCGGGAATGACGGCAACTTTGTCTAATGGCGAAAAAAATCACCAGCCTTCGGTTGCTCGAAATTATTTCCATTTTGCAATTCAATGAGGGATGCTATAGCCTTATTCGAAAACAGTATTCTAATTAAACATGATGGTTGTAGCTGATGCAACGAAGTTCATTGTGAAATATTGGCTTTTGGAAAACAAGCATTTCAGGAACATTAGGATTTTCCCCCGGTTCTTCGATTCTATGCAGAATCTTGGGAATTTGATGTCATCGTTTTTAGTTACGAAGCCGTGGGGAAGCTTTATCATCGCGTTGAAGTTTGCATCGTTGGAATGAAACGCAAATTAATTCTTTTCGAATACGCGAATTTTTTGGCCAAGTTGGGCTGTGAAAATCGCTCAAACGGTTTTGCGCATTCTTACTAGAACTTTACGACCTCAATTTGCAAAAAAAAGGTTTGAATGCCGATGAACATAACGAAATGAAAAAAATGAAGATGTCGTTGCATTCCACAACAACGTAAACTGCAACATCATAGGGGGCGTACACAAATTGCGCGACGCCAAATTCTTCAACCCCCCCCCCTCCCGCCTCTATTCCGTTACGTAACGGGTGCTTTGTCGTCAATAATTGCGATTTTTTTCATAGACATAACTAATTATGGAAGTGTCGGGTTTATACTCATCTTATTAAGTATATATTCATCTAGTTTTATACAAAATTTTATGAAAAAATCTTTAAAATTAACCGAGATATATGCATTGATTTGACGACGAACAAAAAAAAAATTTTCTTCATTGTTCCATGGATATCTTTATGAAAGGTTATCTGTAAATAAAAAGTCAAAAATGTATCAATATCTATACAAATGTAGCTATCGTAATGCGCAGCCGTTTTTTTATTTTGGTTTTTTTTACAAAATGCCGATGGTTCGGACATTTTTTTCTATTTTCAAGGCCCTTTTTTGTATTCAAGCAGTCTTTAAAAATAGTAATTATCGACATTTTTTAAATCGGCTACGCGCAACCTTAGTCACCTCGATTACGAAAATGTCAAACGAAAAAAAATTGAAAGTCGGTTGATAATTTTTTGAGTATACGGTGGGACAAGGTTGAAAAAAGTAGTTTCGAGAAAAACGCGTTCAAAGTTTTTGTTCTGTTTTTCTTGATATAAAGTTATGTTTTCTCGAGAATATTGATACTTACATTAAAGTATCTAGTCCCGGGCGATAATCGGCGATCTAGTGACGGCTCTTAATCTTCATTATATTTCACAAAATAATAAGAGCCTGCACTTCATCTATTGTGAACGATGCCATACCTGTGAAGACTGAGGGCACTAGCCGGTCGCCCTACCTGTTTTCACTAAAGTGACTGTAAATCCGTCAATTTTCGGACTTGTGACTTGTTGCCAACATATTTTTGAATTATGAAAAATTTTCATAATTTTTCATTTCAAACATTTTTTCAAACTTTGCTTGGGGAAAGTGACAAAGGGGGAACGCTACTGTGCAATTTCTTGCACAGTGACTTCTCCCCTTAACTGACATTTCGTATGGAAGGCTGTCAACTTACCGCGGTAAAATTGCGCGCGAGTTTTAAATTCAAAAGTTGAACATGCAGTTTGCATCGTTGGAATGCAACAGAAGCTCTTTTCAACTTTTCTATTTTCATTATTATCGAAAATCATGATATCACTAAATAGGAATCCCAAAACACTGTCGATTTGATTTTCGTAGCTCAAATGTGCCAAAGTGCATTTGAAGAAAGACAAAAGTCATTTTCGTTGCATTGCAACGGTGCAAGCTTCAACGTTGGCTTTTTACACCTGGGAAAAGTAATAGCCAATAGGAAATTGAGCTGCTTTCCCTTTTGGTCTGCCCGTCCAACTCTGTAGCCAGTTACGGTAAGATTCCCAACGACAAAGATGATGATGATGATGATGATGATTATGGTGATGACTGTAATGATGATGATTGCGGTAAACGCGGCCCTTATTTCCCCAGTTACGTGAACCATATATCTCGACCAGACTCCCGGTCGCGTAGAGCTTTCTCGTTGTTTCCCTTGTTATTCCTGTTGTAATGAGATAAGTGCAGACACTTAGGAGGCTCAGCCGAAGTGATTCTCGTTCGGGAATTATTAACCGAGTCACCCAGAGAAAGATCGCTGAAGAAGGGGATGGAACTGAGTCTGGATCCTCTCGCTTGTCATTATTTTTCCTCGTACATCTATACACATAGCCACCTTGGACGATCGCTTTTCTTCCTGTGTATCGACGCTCGTCAACCCAACCGTGGTCATCAACCTTGTCTTGCACGTTTTGTTTTTTCCATACCTTCACCGCATCGGAAGAGAGTAGAAGAGACGGAGATAAAGATCCGTCGGTTGCACTTTACGATCTCGTAAAATCTCCGTGGTGTTTCGACCTTCGGGAACATCGTCTTTTGCCTTCCTCCATAAGTCGAGAACAAGGTGCCCTCACCAAACAGACAGAAGTAATTTTCCAACTCTAATCCCAAATTTACTTGACATTCGTCGTAAAATTTGCCGAGGAGGTCACGTGATATCCTCAGAGTCTACGGCTTCCACAAATCTGTCCAATCGGACTTCCTAATATCTTGGCTGGCGATGCTATTCCCATTGGGATGTCAATAGGCTTCATGACGTACATTAGCCAGAGACGCTGCTGGACTGGGGCGTAAATTTGTTCAATCGGAAAATTCATCTGTTAACTTCCTCCGGGGACGCGAAGGAAATTCCCTCGGGGCGGACAACGCGGACGAAGGAGAGCCAGAGATGGAGAAAGCGAGAGGACTAATAAGAGATGCCGACTGGCGGAATAGGGAGATAGATAAAGAGGACGGAATTTATATTCCGACGTCGTTTTAAACTTTGCCATTTGCCGAGCTTGACCTCTCGTGCCGTCCTCTTGGTCTCCGCGTGTGTCCTGTCTGTGTCTGATCGATGAGGAAAGAGGAGGCGGACTGTGCGGAAATCCTCTTCGCGACGACCTCCAATGAGAAGCTTGGATATGTACATGGAGGAAGGTGATTTCGAAGACATTTGACTTTGTGCAGCGTCCTCGTAGCGATTGTCCCCATACTCGGCGGGAATCGAAATGACCTGGAGGCAAATGGAAGCCTATGAAGGGGTTACCGGGCTATACCAGTGTGAACGCTGAAAATTTGGGCGATTTTCGAGAATTTTTCGGAGGAAAAGTACTCAACTAAATGTTTCGGAAAATTAAGAATATACTTGGCTATATTTGACCTATATTACGTAATTTTTTCATAGAAAAATATCGAGATCCAAGCGACTTGTGCGCTGCCTTCGGAGGCGCCAAAAAAAAAAGTTCCTCCACTGCTGACATGATTCCGGCGGATTAAGTAGCTGAAACCGAAAAAGGAAAAAATGTCGTTAAACTGGAAGATATTTTCTGTACAATGACGTAGGATTTTCGAAAAATATCATAAACTAACAAAATGGCGTAGTTATGAAAAAAAGTCTGTTTTCTTGTCTATAAAATCGTCGTTTTTTTCAATGCCAAATCGTCCATTTCCATCCAATCAAAAATATCCTACGTCATTGTAGAGTAAATATATTCAAGAGTACTCAGTTCAAATTTCAAGTCAATCGGATAATTGCTCTTTGAGTTACAATGTCAGCCAATTTAAAAAATCTCATTTCGAGAAAAATGCGTTTAAAGATTCAACTATCGATTTGTGCAAGATAAAATGATATTGATATAAATTATATAAATGATAATCATATTCTTGAAAGTATAAACTGTCGAAGAAGGCAAAAAAATCGATTTTTTAAAGTGTCATACTGGTATAGCCCCTTACGTGTGTTTGAAAATTTCAAAAAACCCATTTTTTTTAAATTTTATTATATAATAGTACAATATGTCTGGAATATTCCTCCAACGTTTTGAGTCAATCGGAGTAAAAGTCTAGGAGGGAGAGCCTTTGGAAATTCCCCCCGTTGGGAAAGACCGGCTGGGAGCGACGAAGGTAATCGAATTTTTCTCAAAAACTGATGCACCGATCTTATTGAAATTTTGCGCACTTCTTCAAAATAGCATTGACTAGTGATTGAACGAAGGTTTTTTTTCTATTAAAACTAATTTTACAAGGCTATACGTAGTTTAAATTGTACCAAAAAATGAACTATTTTGCATAAAACTCTGCCAAGAATTTAAATTTAAATTTTTCTCAAAATCCTTTCCTCAATAACGAGGTATACTTATCTACTAACAGAAAAATTTGATTTTTTAATTTCGGATAAAGCTGTCATGAGTTATCCTGACCACCACCAGACCCTTTTTTTACGGTTCTCCGGAAACCAGGTCCCACCGGCGGAATTTCCCAAATTTTTGGATGAATTTTTTTTTTATTGTTGAAATGCCGCCCTTCTATGTGCCTAACATTTTGAATAAAATAATTTATATATAATTTTTTTTTTAATAGAGAAAATATACTTTTTTTGCTTCGAAACCGAAAGGCCTTAAGGCCTTTCCAAGGGCTGTTCTCGAAACAGTCATATGATGGCCAATATTGGATTGTACGCGTTGGCAATATCCCTTTCTCATGTTCAGACGTAGATGTATTTTACCGGGCAAGGGTGCACACCATCAAGATTCACCTCGGCGACGTCTTCTGACTCGGCACACAAGCCCTCGATGTCAAACGCTTCCCTCTCGGCCGTTTTACCGCGTCTACCCTCGCAACGGAATTAATATTATCGAATTTTCCCGTCCACGCTCCTTCGGTTATTGATTCACTCAAGCAGCACTATGCAGTTGACGCAACTCCGCCGAACCTTCCTCGTATACCACTGCCACCCTCTGGGACATGCTGTCAACCCGAGAACGAGGCTCCATCGTCGTCACAATTACTTACAGCGACGGGCAACGAAACTGCACCTGTAATGATCACGACAAAATCGACAACACCAACTTTTAGAAACCGAAGCGAATAATTGCGTTGAATTTCATATCGTTGAAATTCAACCGAAATTCACATTTCTATTTTTATTCCCTTATTTCTATCATTATATTAAACGTTTTTTTTTTTGCAAAGTTCGAGAGCAGATATCGAAATTGGCGTAATAAAAAATGGCTGAGCGACTTTCGTAGCGGAAATACGCACAAAGTAAATTTGAGCAACTGCACTGACAGAAAAATTTTATTGATATTAACGAACCGATTTGATTTTTATTTTATTCAAATGAACTAGATTTTCCGTGCAATCTAATGTTTCCTATTGCATTCCGTTATTGGAATTATTTATTTTACATGTATTTATTTATTCAAATCAAAATCTTTTTAATATCGACCAACAACTAAATATTCTATTTAATCCTAATAAATCTGTGATTCGGTTTCATCTGTTCAAAAAACAATTTAGTTGTATCCACTAAATGGATCTATTTGATTTCGACATTTCCACGACATAATTTTGACTTCTGTGACATATTTTATGCATACAGTACACTTAGATTTACAGTGTACATTGTAAGCAAATAAAGATTGATTTGAATCGAATCTTTATTTATTCAATTCAAATATATTTAAGGCCTTAGGCGACTCGAGAGGCCGAAAAAATTGGCTTTCTGGGAATTTTTTTCCAGAAAAACTACAAAATAAATCGAGATTACAAAAAAGGGTGTTTATCATACATATCAGTGACTGTATACAATTATTTTCTTGAAGTCATTAATTTCAAAATGGCGGCTGTGCAGCGTTTATCTCGAAACTGCATTTTTTTTAAGTTGGCCGGAAACATAACTCAGACAATTTTCAACCGATTCACTTGAAATGCTGAATATATCTTGCAAAATACATTGTGTATGGAAGTCCGTAGGATTTTTTTTATATTGCATAATTCATTTGTTATTCACGATTATCTGACGATTTTTCGGCAAATTCTTCACTTTCCAAAAATTTGTCTAAAAATTGTCAGATACTAAAATAAATAAACAAATAAAAAAATATCTCCGAAACAAATAAGATTGTAGTAGGCCGTGAGACAAGGAAAAAACTTATTTGATTCAAGGGAGACTTTGTCCTTGGAGTGCCATATTTCAGGTGTTTACATTTTATTTTTTTCAAAAGAAACGAGTGAAGCTTTTTGAGTGCGGTTTTTTTCTTGCTTTTATTCATGATATACAGAACGTTAACAATTTTTTTTTTTTTTAAACCAAAATGGCGGCCGTTGCAGCTCCGCGAAAACAGGTCCTCAAATCGCGGGAGGTAAACGGCTGACATCACTGCCCCCTCTTTGTTGATCTGAAACACAAATTCAAAGCATATTATCAATCTGTGACCCTTTGGTCATGGAATGACGGATGGGTTTTTCGTTTAGTACAAATTTCGGAAAACGGCGGCAATTTAAAAAAAATCGAATTTTCGCGTTTTTTTCGCATAAAAAGATAAATAATAAATGCAAAAATGTATCTATCGAAAAAACGATCCATCATTCCGTGAAGACATACTTTCTGAGTTTGCTCTCCAAATTTCAGGTCGATATGTTAATTACAGCGGTCAGGAGAATGTCAGCCATTTTTAAAAACGTGTTTTCGAGAAAAACGCGTTTAAAGTTTTGTAATGTGTTTACACAAATGTGTTTATAATTATCCTCCTCTTCTTCTAGCTGATCATGTTGAGCCGCTAACATCTCCCGCATGTCCGCAAGGACAAAGTCTCCCTTAAATACATCCTATTTAAATTATTAATTTTTGGCAGTGTAAAAAGGATCATTTTGTCATCGCACTCAAACGATGCGGACTTCAATCTCACGACGAAAAACGAAAAATGGTTTTTATTCTTTCTGGCTGGATAGGTACCTTGAGGTTGTCAATTGACGAGCCACTTTTGCAAGTTGAACTTTGCGAGTTAGCCGAATTATCGAGTAATATCCGTAGGGCAATGCCACCCAATTAACGTCCGATTAAAATCCTCGACTCTACTGTGCAAACTCTTCAATCTCTCGGGGGGCTCCTTCCCTCCCGTTTCCTCTTGTTCAACTTCATATTTCATCCCCGGCAACATACTACGGAATATATTTCTCCGTGTGTGTGGGTGTACGTCTACAACCTGATCGTCGCCCTAATATTGCCCTACCACTAAACATGTTCTACATTTCGTACCGCCGCGGCCTTCCTCTCTCGTTTGCTGTCCCTCCATGTCGCCCCGGCCCTCCGGAAATTAACTTTGTCGCCCGAGAGACCCTCGCTCCTTTTGTCTCCCACTTCCCACTCAGGTGGGCGTACAGTTTGCCCATCGACCTTCGTCTCGTCTCGTTGAAACTGGGTAGACCGGAAATCGAAGGCCCTTGGGGAGTGTTAAGCATTAACCTTCTCTGTAACCCCCCCTATCCACCCCCTCGACTCACACGTTCATTTAATAAGGATTCATTTAGGGAAATATTTTTAACACGTGTCTAGGGAATGTTGAGTGTCACATTTGGCCCTTGAAAGGAGCCAATTTTTTTTCGAAATCTTTGATTTTGGGGACGGGACGGTACTTGAAATGACCTTTACATGAATCACTCAGTAGACGGAAATCTGTTCTATTGGGACTTCCGCTTTAGTCGCAACTTTTCTCAACAATTATTCGATTTTTATTTCATTTTTTTTCATTAATTGAAATGGTGCTTCAAAAAGGGCCTCGTGAAAATTCTCGGTAGAACGCTATTTTTTGTTCATTCGTAGGGGGGTAGGCTATGAGTGTAAAACTCAGTTTCCGGGACGTTAAGGGTGTTAGAATGGCCGCCATGTAGAAATTACGGGTGAATTAGTTTTTTTTAATTTATTTCCGTAACCGTGAGGCTGACAAAATTTGTGTAGAGATCTTTTTTGTAGTTGATACAATTATCTATAACTTTTTTTCAAAACTTTTTGCGCTAATGTCAATAATAAAAAAGTTATAAACAAAAAAGATGAAAAATTAGGGAATAAAAAACGTTGAGGCAAGATTATTAATTAATTTGAAATCTGACAATAAAAATGCTTCTTACCTTTTTTATAGAGCATTTGCTTATGAACAATTTAACCTCACGAAATGAAAAAAAAAATGGCGTTCTACCCAAAATTTTCAGCAAAATGACCATTTGACCGTACTATTCGAGACGCTTCGGGTTTGATTGAAAAGTTGACTCACTCGCATCGACGCTGAATGATTAATTGCGTTTGAAAATAATTAACACCATTTCTTATCTATTATTTTTAGTCATTCGTTCATTTATTTATTTTTTAATGAAAACATTTTTAATTCAATTTATGAATTGACTGAATTGAATGAATTATTGAATTGATTTTAATTCAAATAAATTTTTAAATGATGTATTAATTGATGAATAAATTAATAAGAAATTGCGTTTGAAAAAATAGTTCAGAGCGAAATACTCTACAGGAACATTTCTCTCTACACAAAAACGATATTTCAACGATTAATTGAATCTTGAAATCTCGACCAATAAACTCAATAAAAAATTGGTCAACTAAACTATCGAATTTTCATTTCAAATATTGATTTTAATTTGAACGATGATTCAATTAAATTAATTTATGAATAATTTTTTTAAATAATTGATTAATTCACGAAAAAATGAATGAGAAATTGCGTTTGGAAAGGTGGGCTAAGGCAGAGTACTCGACATAAATATTTCTCTCTACACAGTAACGATCTAAGGTCCACATGGGCGAATAATCGTGAGTGGAGTGTCGTAAAAAGAAAAAAAATTGCTCCGCCCGATGGGAACTTCCCCTCTCGTACTCGCGCGATGTATTTATTATTATACCTCGCCGAAATTTCCTACAGGAAATTGGCGACAAGTACGAGCTTCCTTTTCCTCACTCTCCTCTTTCATGTACATGCGTATGTGTCTGTGTGTGTGTTTGCCTCCGCACACAAGGACTCGAGCAAACTGGGTTAGCTCGTAATCGAAAGTGACGTTTAATTTGTTGCCCGGGGCTGTTTGCCCATACCGTCATGGATATATTACATATATTTTTTCTACTGAGCAAATATTAGGAATTGAAGGAGTGCTGCTACGTGTACGCTCGTCGTTTCTCAATTTTGCGCAAAACTTTGCTATAATATTCATTTCGAGGGAATAAGCGAAATTTCCACGTGCCTGCCCCAAGGCGACTATCAAAAGTCCGTCATGCCTGCAAAATAAAATATACCTACCGCTCGCCAAAATGTATCTTTATCGGAACATTTTTTTTTTCACATCTTGGTTGTGAAGGAAAAACTTGGGGAGCGATGTGTCACGGAGGAAAACCACGATGGAAAGGAAGACCCGGTCTCTCCTTTGAGCAGCAACTTTCACTCCAAAAACGTGGCTGACGATAAATCGTCAAGATCCAATACAAGCGCAGGGGAGTTTGAGCGCACGATGCCTGTCTCCGTCGTAAATCGAGCTTCGGCGTACAGAGAGACGAGACGAGGCGTCTGAGGAGTAAAAAAAAAAAAAAACACCAAGAAGGACCAAAATGAAAAGAGGACGTTGTCGAGACTCTTCTCTAAATTTCGTAATACCCATGCGTACCAGGTCGCTGGAATTCTGTGCAATAAAATAGAAGCTTTCACTCTCAGTTGCGAATTTTTGTTTTTCTTCTTTTTCTCAGTCGTAATTTCGACAGGCAATGAAACGAAAACCAAAAAAAAACTCATTGTTTTTCAAAGTTCGACTTTTACCTTTCGACGAGCATCATCCGAAGTAGAGTCAATCGATCTGGAAAATATAATTTGAAAATAGCGTAAATGAGAAAGAAGAAAAGTCGAAAAAATCGCTCTTTTTTTGTCCACTAACGACTTACCGCGAAGAACAAAAGAACCGCCAAGAGACAGAAAAAAAACAAACCAACATTTTTACCTCATCGAGGGGGCTCGTAGATACCGTTTTCTTTGAAGTTTTTCATTCGATCTTTTTTTGACGCCACTTTACGTACAAGAACAGTTTTTTCTTGCGTTTGAATTATTTCCGCGGGATTTATATTTTTATTTTTATATCTATGAAAATAAATCAAATAAATGAAAATGAAATCAAAATAGCATCAAAAAATTTATGAAAATAAAAATTAAATTTCTATACATATAAAATGAAACTAAAAAATTAAATTGAAACAATTTATTGAAATATTTTTATTTCAAATAAATAAATACAAATGAGTCGATTTTTAGAGTCGTAATTTTTCGTTAAAAGTTCGGTAACTTGACTTAACATTTTACCAGTATACCGGGTTTTTATTTTTTTTCTTATTTTTACTTGATTATGAACGATAATCAGTTGATTGTTAGTATTCGGGCTCGTAAAACGTTTCGGGAGAATTGAGTAAATTCTTCGTAATACACTGAATGCACCCTCTACATTTTTAATCGATCGTCTAGACCGTTTCTATAAAATTTACAATTAAAGGAACACTTTTCAACATAGGAAAATGCCTAATTGTCATAATGTAAGGGGTGACGATTTTGTGATAATGTATTGAGTGATTTGGCAGTTTTTCGTAAAATTTTTAACATTTTTTCCCCTATGTTAAAAACTGTTTTTTTTTAATTGTTAATTTCACAGAAAGGGTGTAGACAATCGATTAAAAATTTGGAAGGTGCATTCAGTATATAGCAAAAAATGTACTGTATAAATTTGAATCAAATGGTAACATGTCGTCAATTGTTCCGAAACTCCTTGAGGGGGCAGATTAATTTTGAGCGAGGAAAAAATTGCTGTTTTTCATGATTTTTCTAAAGGAAAGATTTCTTCACCATTTTTGGGACTTAAGGCGTTACCCCCACTTGTAGCGCAAAAAAAGGCCTTTTTCATGAATTTTTTTAAAGAAAACTACAAAACTTTTTTAATCGATCAATATACCATCTTAAAGAACACATCTTGAAGAACTGTCAGTAATTTTTTTATTGAAAAATTTTACATTGTTTAGTGGCAAATGGCCGTCAATGAAATAATGTTTTTATATACACGGTTTGCAGTGACCAATATTGCGGCGAAGTGGATCATCTGAAAAAAAATGCGGATGGATTTAGTTAAATATAAGTATAAACTAGTCTTTAATCGAAGGATTTTAAAAAATATTCATTTTTCACAAAATGGCGGAAAGTCAAAGTTAATGGTTCGATTTTAACGAAAAAAAAACGGCCGTTTTTTGGCTATAAAACGGCCATTTTTTTTTTCGAAAAAAAAAATCGAACGATTAAAGACTACATTTTTATGTATTAAATAAGCCTGCAAAATTTCAAGAAGATCGGTTCATTAGTGTTCGAGTAATCTTGGTCACATTCAGAAATGCCATTTTGAGAAAAACGCGTTTAAAGTTTGCCTTTCAACGCTCTTTCAACGCGGATTCTTCTCTTTCAACGCTCATATCTCAGTCAATTTTGTTCGGATCGACTTGAAATTTTCAGGACATATTCTCACATACTTATACTTAAAAAAAATGCAATTAAAAAAAAACCGACTTTTTCAAAATCGCAACAAAACCCTTAAAAATGAATTTTGCGGGTACTTTCACAATCATATTCGTGATCAGCGAGTCGAAATACATGAGTACACGGAATTCCAAATTAATCGGCGGTATGGGCTTTTCGGAACTACACCCAAAATGTCTTCCTCAGAACATGAAGCTGTTTTTTTTTCTTGTTTTTCAACGCCTGCGACCAATACGAAGCTATATCCGCAACCGTATGCTTATTTGTATCTTTCTTCCTCGTCCCCCTATCGTGGGGTCCCCGAGTATCGTGTACGGTACCGAGAAAGTGTACTCGACCAAGTACACGCGCAGCACTCCGCGTATGTACGCTCGTGCGGTGCGCAGTCACGCACGCGGAAAATTATTACCCGTGACACCCCCTTGGAAGCATCCCTCCGCGTAAGACGATAAGTTCGTGTGCGTGTGCCACACGATGGGCGAGTGAGAGGAAAAGATCGCAACAGAGGGGGAACATAAGAGGTGGAGAAAGATGAGCATTATTCGCTTCGACACAGCACACATCGGGGGCCATGAGGCACGCGTCGGCGCGTCAGCACGTTCTTAGCGATATTAATTAAAGCGCCCCGCTGCAAATTTCACGGGTATAAATTACAGCGAAGCCAGGTAACCGCGTGCTCGCGTATCGTCTGTCAGGCTCGCCGCAACTCGCCGCTCTGTTCTATAGTGCTCTAGACGTCAATTCATAGATGTATATATGTATAGGGTGACCTGAAGAGTGACCTCCTAGAGGAAAATCTAGCCTCGTGTCGATACCTATCCAAAAAACATATCCACGTATGCCCTTCGATCTTTTTTACTTTTCGAGAAAAAACCACTGTTTTCATTTTTTCTCTCGAGTTTTCCTGTAGCCCGGTTTTTGATTTTTTTGTTCGCTCTTGTGTATGTACTTTCCTCGTGAAAGTTTCTTGAAGCAATTCACAGTCATTTAGACTATTAGTATAAGTATACTAATAGTATAAGTATTACTAATACTATGAGTATTACTCATACTATAAGTATTACTCATACTATAAGTATTACTCATACTATAAGTATTACTCATACTATAAGTATTACTTATACTATAAGTATTGCTTATACTATAGGTATTACGCATACTATAAGTATTACTTATACTATAAGTATAACTTATACTATAAGTATTACTCATACTATAAGTATTACTCTTACTATGAGTATTACTTATACTATAAGTATTACTAATACTATAAGTATTACTTATACTATAAGTATTACTTATACTATAAGTATTACTTATACTATAAGTATTACTTATACTATACGTATTACTCATACTATAAGTATTACTTATACTATAAGTATTGCTTATACTATAGGTATTACTTATACTATAAGTATTACTCATACTATAATTATTACTCATACTATAAGTATTACTCATACTATAGGTATTACTCATACTATAAGTATTACTCATACTATAAGTATTACTCATTCTATAAGTATTACTCATACTATAAGTATTACTTATACTATAAGTATTACTTATACTATAGGTATTACTTATACTGTAAGTATTACTCATACTATAAGTATTACTCTTACTATAAGTATTACTGATACTAAACTTACGTAGTATGAGTATAGTATAAGTACAATACTTATACTATAAGGAGACTAATTAGCATGAGTATTGTTTTTATCATCTGATCTTTATTGACTGATCCTCTTAAACCTCTACTTTCTTCAACTTTCAATCAATATCTAAGGAATCTAGGTTAGTGTTTATGTTGATAATTTATTGATTGCTCAGCACTGCACTTCGTAGCGATAATGCAGGTGAAAAAAATCGCGAGGAAAGTATATGCAGAAAAGAGAAAAATAAAAGAAAAGCTCTTTCCTCGATAAGTAAAAAAGATAGAACTACATGGGGGGGGGGCTGATTCGGATAGGTATCGATACTAGACGTCTAGATTTTCCTTTTGGACGTCAGTTTTAGGCCCTCTCTATGTGTACATATATATGCAGGACTGGTCAAAAGTTTGCGATCACTTTGGATAATTGCGAAAGCATATTTGATATCATTCAGTTTATACAGCTAAATAGTATCTTCATAGAATAATAGTAAATAAAATGAATTAGATGATTCTGATATAATTTTGCAACTATTGAAAGTGATCGGGAATTTTGCAATTATCCAAACTGATCGAAAACTTTTTACGGGTACTGCATATATATACACTAGGCACAAAAATTAAAGGATAAGAAAAATTCTGAAATTTTTTGCTGATTTACAGAAGGCTCTCATGGTGTGAATAATGGTCGTAGAGCAAAAACAAAAAAAGAAAATTGAAGCTTCAAGTCTCTAGTTTTGAGATCCTGAGGTCAAATATTTTTATCGTTAACCATTTTAGAGTAATCATGAAAGAACCAGCGGACATTTTTTTTCCAAATTTTCGCTCATCTTTCGAAAGGTGCACGGGCGTCGATGAATTTTTTTCGGTAATTGCATTTGAAAAGTCTTCCAGCCTAATTCTTTCCCTTTAATTTGAGCGGTCGAAGAGTTTTGTACAGTGGTTCCTCGCCGAGTTATTGGTGTTCAGAGCAAAAAAGACACTTTTGACTTTGATTATCAATTACTCGGGAACTAATGGTCCTACAGAAAATAAGGGGAGGGTTCTGAAAACATCAGAGTATTCTCTAAAAGTTGCTTTTATTATCTTTTCATGAAATTGTTTTTTTTTTGTTCGAAAAATTTGATTTAAAAAAAGGTGAAAGAAAATATTTTTACGATTTTTCGTATAACTTGAGATAACTGTACGAATAATGAACATTGGAGGATAATTTTCATTTTTCTTTTGCCTCAAAGTATCCCAAACAACCCACGAAAGTACAAAACTCTGCGATTTTTTCTTCATAGTGCTCCGAACGATTGAAATTGGAACTTTTGCTGAAAAGTGAATGAATGGATAATTTTTTTCTTTTCTCATGAATTTTTGAAGATGAAAATGTATCTTTGTCAATAATCCTATAATCATATATACACAGAGATAAGTACATTGACGAAAAAAAACCCGTGATACAGGAAAACGGCCAAAAAAATTGAAAAATGTTTTTGTCTCAAAAAGTAAAAAAATCCCATAGCACCAGTTCATATATATATATATATATATATATATATATATATATATATATATATCAGGGGGGAAAAATCAACTATTTTTTTTCACATTTCCCTCCTTAGTAGCTGCAGTAAAGTAAAATAAGACGCCTTTTAAAATATGAGCCCCCAATATCAATATTTAAAGCTTCCCATCGCGATTTTCCATTCTCAAAATCACTTCGGATCGTTTACATAGGATCATTTACCCGGATTCGTGGATCTTTACGTGACAGATTTTTTACTGAAAAATAAATTATTCGTAAGGAAATATATTTTTGTCTATGTTGGTAAAAGCTGTACGCGACAAATCGTACGCGAGGCTGTTGGTAGTTCGGATAAAATCTCACTAAGCGATGTAACAACACGAAAGCCTGCGCGAAATCATATATACACGGATTTTATACGCGTGATTCATAAAATAATATTCTCGATATATGGCCAAGTCTCGGATAATAATCCGTCTTTCCGTCTGCCCATACTCGTTTCGGAATATTTAATAATAGTATTTCCCTTCGCGATATCCACGCACCTATAATGCTATGCGGAATGCAACATCTTTCATACATACGTACATACGTACGTACACACACGCACACCTATACATATACATACATACATACATACATATATATATATATATATATATATATATATATATATATATATATATATATATATATATATATATATATATATATATATATGTTTACACACACACATGAGATATTTATTACATTTGGGTATGACGTATGCAAAGTACTTGCAATTTCACTTTATTATGTACCTACTTCCCTCACGTTTAATTTTATTTGATTTTTCTCGTATTTTACCCCCTCATCCCTCCTTGGAATCTTTCTCTTCTTCGAAGGCACCCCATATTATTTCCCGCGATCTTTTGCGCTCTCTCTCTCTCTCTCTCTCTCTCTCTCTCTCTCTCTCTGGCAAGTTTATCTCCGACTCATTGCGGCCACCACGCCTTTCTGGCCCTCGTGCTATATATGGCCTTAAACGGGCCAACACGTATATAATTCTCACCTCCTCTTTTCCCTCGTAAAGATCGTAACCGCGCGCGCGCTTGCATTAAACTCTCTCGACTTCCACGACCGTGCCGGATCCGCACCGGTCTGTGGGTCCCGGTGCCCTTTAATTTGGCACGTGTACCAGCGAAAATAACACGCCCGGTCTCGGGGTCTCTCTCTGGGCCGCGGTATACCATTGTTGCAATGATTATCGGTTGCTCGTGCCCCCCCCCCCCCCCCCCCTCGCCCGGCCGTGTACCATTTTACGTGCGAATACATTACGTGTACCGCACCAATGTATCGACACACCGATGTCCATCGCTATCCATATGTATGTGAATAGCCTTTGCGCACGGAACATCGGAATCGTGAGCCCGGGGATTCCCCTTTGAGCATTCGAGGCAAAGCACAGAAGCGGGTGGCACGCGTGTTCAGTTTGACGAATATTTTTGTCATATTCAGTTTATTCACTTTTATTTTATTATTATCATCGGTTTGTTATATTTTTAATTAAATTATCATCGAATTAATGTAAAAATTATTATTATTATTATTATTATTATTATTATGATCAGTGTTTATTCTTTAGTTAAGTCAATTTTTATTTATATATTTATGATGAATACGTAAATATGATTTTTATTATATTGGCTATATTTATAAATCTTAAGGGCTTACATACACCTGAGACGCCAAAAGTAAAATGATGTTTAAGCATTTTTGTTGTGTCTAAAACTGCATTTTATTTAACAACTATGATATGCATTTTAAAGTATGGCATTTTATGTACATTGTGTGAAAATTTGGTTGAAAAAATTCAAACGGTAAAGAAGTTACGGTCGTTGTCCTGGGACGTGTTTTTGTTGACAGCGTTTGCGGTACCAGACGTGGCTCTGCCAAAATGCCCAAGGGAAGAAATAAGGGCAATTATAAATGGAAACCCATCAAAACGGGGAAAAAAAACGAAAAGAAGCAATGGAAATCGTGAATGAAGCCAGCTGGCAAATCGTTGGGAATGGAGCTGTAAGGGAGATGGAAAGAAAAATAGAAAGAGGCATAAAAATTGAAAAAAAAATTATTTACATAACTATTGATTAAATATAAATAAAAAATAGATATTAATAAAATAAAATTAAAAGTAAAATAGGAAGAGACATAAAAATCGATGCGTCAATATACCGTAAGGAATATAAACATAGGAAAACAAGAATACACATGGAAAAATATTGGGAAGACAAGATGATGAGCGGAGAATTAAAAGAAACGTGGGCGAGGATGAGATGTCGAAATATTGAGAAAGACGGGAAGTTGAAAGCAGGGCAAGCAGGAAGTTGAAAATTTTAGACATATTAGCGAGTGTACGGAAGTTAAGGGAAAACTAAACCAAAAAATAGTAAATAAACTGGAGCAGTGGTTGGAAAATAGGAGAGGGTTAGAAATTGACAGCATCGATATTAAATAATTGATGTAATTGAGAACCGAAGGGCATTTATGTAAACACCCTTAAAGAGGGTATACAAGGAATAAAATACTACTACATTAGTATAATCTTTATTTAAATAAAAATTAATTTCACGTGAATTTATTTTTATTTAAATTAATTTGTATTTTATTATCAATGTTATTATTAGTAGTATGGAAATAATCGGCTATCGGCAAAACAGCTGCGAAATATATTATTCAAGGTAGTAGTCTAGCCACAGTCACGTTGAAAAGTTCATTCTCCGCTCAATCGATAAAAGCTTCGAATATGTTTATAATGTAGGTTGTACATTTTATCAGGATGTAAAAACTTATAAAATTATGAAGAAAACACCTAACATAATGTTTAGAGTTCCAAAAATAACAACGTTTCCTCTATCACCTTACCCCCAATTTGTATTAGACTATCCATTCCAGCTACGTAGACACTCTGCGTATACGGATATGCACACACTACCGCAGTCCAGCGAGTGCGGAGATCCCGGCAACGTCGCAAGCCCAGCGAATTTTTGTCGTGATATTTAGTATAAACGGAAATGCAAAATTTGAGCTGTGGCCGGAATAATGGAACAAGTGCAACATGAAGGCAAATTTGACAAACAAAAAAAAGAACCATGTAGAGGTTATGAACAACGAAAATGTGGGACGTCGTATCGTGAGTCGTTGAATTGATGAATTTCACTTCGATGAATTGATAATAAAAGTTTTTTACACTTATATATTGTTTCAACGAATTTTTTATTTTGTTCGTTTTCTAATTTTATAGAATTTTATATCTATATATATATAGAATTTATAAAATATTTAATATTATATACATATACATATACATATACATATACATACATATATACATATATATATATATATATATATATATATATATATATATATATATATATATATATATATATATAAGAAAATATAAAAAATCTGCCGCGTCTCTCGATACATTTTCTACCAATGAAGCTCTAGTCTGCTCCAGTCGCTTCGTGGCTGACTTGTTGCTGAACATTGCTTAATTTGAGCGGTCTTCTCAGTTTAGACGCTAAAAAAAGGCTATTTTCAGGATTTTATATCGGTTTGTATTATAGATATTGATATCAACACTTAATAAACAGACTTTCGAAATACATAAAAAAATGTACTTATTTATTTAAATCACTATTTATAGACGAAAATGGTAGTTAAAAAAATGTCCTAAAAAATTGTAGGTCTGCGCTTGATGAAATCTCGGAGATGGATCATCCGAAACAAAAAAATCAAACGGTTTTAGATTCAGTAGATTAGATTCAGGCTATAGCGCATATCGTACGATTTTTTATATATGCAAAAATAACAAAATGGCGGACATTTTTCGAAAAAACATTTAAAAAAAAACGTTTTATTCACAGTTTCTGCCAAAAAATAGCAAATATAAATGAAAAAATACCTTGATATGGGCTATAGCTAAGTTGTAAAGAATATGTGGTTAAACTTTCATAAGGATCGGTTCAGTAGTTTCGAAGATTTTATCAAGAAGCCGTCGAAAAACGTTGTTTCGAGAAAAACGCGTTTAAAGTTTGTTTGGGTTACATAAATACATTTAAAAAAATTTAAATGTATTTCAAAAATGTATTTATTAAGTATAACAACTTTTTTATCAATATCTATAATATAAACCTTTCAAGAAAATAGCCTTTTTTAGCGTATAAAGTGAGAAGACCCCTTAAATCGCTATATCAATAAAACTAGACGGTCAAAGTTCATGATTTTTTTTTACCCACTTCGTCATATGTTCCTATGTAATTGAGATTTTTCAAAGGAAAATCTGTAGAAAAGTTTCGACGTTATTGCATGGAATGTGAAATTTTTCACCATTCCCCATGAGAACACGTGTAAAACCGTGCAATACTTGATTGCCAATATCTCGAATACAGAACGGTGAATCTTTTTGAAATTTTGCAGGTAATCACTTAACAGTGTCTTGAATGTGTCCTGAAAATAAATAAAAAATCTATAGAAAAACGCCTTGGCGAGACGATCACCTTAAAAAACGGCCGTATTTAAGGCCTTTTGTACATCGAAAAAAAAATTTATATTTTTTCTAACAGCTTGATATTCATACTAAATAGATATGTAATTAATATTATGAGTGAATTACTTTTTCATACGAAAAAAAAATTGTTAAATTCGCACATGATTTTATACGCGTTACTATGGCCTAAGGCCTTAAGTTGAGTCTGAAGAATCTTCGTATGTTTTACGACCATTCCAAAGCTCAGATTCAACTAATTACAAAATTGCCACTGATTTTTCATCGGGGCCTTTGACAGTTGAAACCAAGTCTCTTATTCTTATTTAAAAAAAAGAACGATTTTTTTACAACTCTGTCCGAGTGTTATTGATCATTACTTGTAACTTTTTATTTATTTCTTGTTCTTTAATTTGATTTATTCCAGTGTATAACATTCACCTGTAACATGTCCGTTTTCTTCTCTACACTCGAAAAAAACTTAACGTCTACTTTCATCAATTTTTTTTTACAAAATAATTAAAGACTACGAGTTCATGGCACTATCCTAGCTCATCCAACTTTTACGCAAACCTCAAAACCTCCAAATAATTGACCTTTTATAAATAATTGAATTGATTCCCCGAGTATTCTCAATAAATCAACTACAACTTATTAGACGAAGACGAATACTCTAGGAAATTCGAATTAAGATGAACTCTATCGAATGGACCAGCATGTTTTTTATGGTCTTATATCACGTTTTGGCCCTCGAGCGATCGGCGCGTTATTTAACTCGAGAGGGGTGGGGGGGGATAACGTGGATGTGGATCAGGCTCGACGTAAAATTCACAGGCAATTCGGGCTCTTGGCAAAAAGAAGTCGTAAGTGCTGAGGGCGAAGAAAACCAGTTTTCGACAGGGGCGAGAGACGGAGGACGCGAGAGAGTGATCTCGGACTACTTGGCCCACCCGCGATACATCGCATGTTCGACCTCAATTTCGTATTCATTAGATATTCCATATATTAGACCCGCTCGTCTCTGCACGATATAACTCAACGTTTCCTCCATTCGAATCGCTACCGATACTTTCGTATTTCCATAAAATAAAAAAACGCGAAAAAAAAAACAATCGGAGCTTTTGATTGAAATTCTCGCTATCTACATTAAGATGATTGCTTCAATATTAATTACTGCGTCAATTCGATCATTCCGGACTTTCGTTCCATCCGTTTTCTTTCGCCGAGTTCATCGATAATTCACAAAACTTATTATTCGTCGCGCGAATAAAGATGAAAATGATGACCAATGTACACTGCTTTGGCGTTAATCGATCGTTTGAATTTTTTCAGGAACTCAAAGAGAGCTTCAATTATGGGCTCTTTTGTCCTCCGGTGAACGGAAAAGCTGGCAAATTCCTCGACGAGGAACGTCGACTCGGAGATTATCCGTTCAACGGCCCAGTTGGCTACTTGGAGGTATAACAATTAGTAATTAATCGTATAATTATAATTATAATAATCCATATAAATATCGAAGTCCTAAGGGGGGAGGCCACTGTGAACGAAAAAAGATCGTTTTATTCCGATTTTTTTTCATCTACTAGATTATTCATTTGAGATTTGAAAAAAAAGGTGTGATATTAAGCATACATTGAACTTGATTCGTGTAAATTGTTGCTTAAAAAAAATTAAATTTGACAAAAAAATGGTCCGAAAAAAAAAAAATAAAAAACTTTTATAATCTATACAAATGTGGTTGTACGTAGCCGTTTTTCCAAAGAAAAAAATTCACAAAATAACGAGTGTTGAAAAAAATGTTGTTTTGGCAAAATTTTTACTTATATTTCGAGGCTTAAAAAATACTAAAAAAAAAATTGCTGCTCACAATGATAGCCGCTGCAATTGCGGAAATTTTGGTTTTGCTAAATTGAGAATCGGTAGATTATAGCTAGAGTCATGATTCCGGCCAGGTCAAGAAAAGTCGTCAAAAGTTTATTGTCTTACTAAATCGCTTATTAAATTTATCGCTTATTAAAGTTTATTATTACTAAACCGCTTGTAACTTGGTCAATTTTCAATATTTTAACTTGACATTTTCTTCACATCTGCTTGAATATGTATACTTTGAGAAAATGCAAAAAAATCAATTTTTTTCACGCGTCACAGTGGTGCCTTGACGAAAAAAAAAATCCGTGGCAGCGTCAACAATATTTCATGCGATTTTTTGTGTAATGACTCTCTAGCTCTCTTTAAGCTATAGGAAGTGTTTTGCGATAAATAATGCGTCCTAAAATATTGGGGTTTATAGAAAAAAAATAATAAAACTATATTTTTAACTCCATTTTTTATTTTTCTCTGAAACTAAACTTAATATAATTTATATAACTAAGATGATGATGAGTGCCATGGCTCTTCTTCGTCCTGCTCACTCTCTGTCTTCAGGAACCCCCTTCGAATCTGAATCTGACAAGAAACATCACTTGAGTGTCCGTCTCTGATTTTGTTGAAACTCCTATATATGATAAAGCATTGAAAACTATAAGACAAATCTTTTTTTTTAACTGCCCAAAATCGTTTTGAAGGGGGGAAACGACCCCTCGAAAAAAGGCGTGTCACCCCTTAATGTCATTTTTTAAAATTATTCTGTAGTGGATTTTTTATCGCGTCACATGAGAAGAATTTTGGTTTTTGTTTCGTTCAGATCGGTGTACTGCTTGTGGGTGAAACGTCAAAACTACCCCTCGATACACTTTTCTTTGAGGGGTGGTTTCCACCCTTAAAAACGTTTTTCCGCAGATAAAAAGAAATACCTGTCTAATAGTTTTCAATGCTTTATCACATATATGCGTTTCAACAAAATCGACGGCGGACACTCAACCCTTTGAAGCATACATTTTTCTTTACGTGCAATTGGCTTGAAATGTTGTACTCGGGGGTTTTCGCGATCGCTGATTACGAATCTGCACTCAAAATTCGGGAATTCAAGATGGCGGATCCAATATGGCGGACCATAAATGCAAAACGTCGTTTGAT
Source organism: Ophion ellenae (assembly GCA_963210295.1). NCBI lineage: Eukaryota > Metazoa > Arthropoda > Insecta > Hymenoptera > Ichneumonidae > Ophion > Ophion ellenae. The sequence goes on from OY723387.1 coordinate 60,539,469, forward strand.
GATAGCGAAAGTTGGCACTCGGGGGTTTTCGGGCTCGCTGATTACAAATCTGCACTCAAAATTCGAGAAATCAATATGGCGGACCATAAATGCAAAACGTTGCTTGATGATAGCGAAAGTTGATACTCGGGGGTTTCCGGGGTCGCTGTTACATGAAATAAGCTTCCCAAAAATGAAATAGGTCATCAAATTTGGAAAAAATCCTAAAGTTTTTGCCATTTCCAGCCGCCATATTGGATCCGCCATTTTCAATTTTACGGTTTAGACTTCGGGTTCGTATTCGGTGGATCAAAAACCAAGTTTTTACCTATTTTTTGGTTATGGTTTACCTGCTAGATTAGTCGTAATCAGATTTATGATGTAAAAAGTGCGTTTTTTGCACTTTCGTTATTGATGACACCCGCTACGTGAAGAATAAAAATTTAATAGGTATGTTCTAGTAGTTATTGAAGTCCTAGGAACTTTTAAAAGCATTTCCAACCGCCATATTTAATTAAAAAAACACTTTTGAATCGTCAAAATCTGAATTAAATTGGGCGTAACACCAGTGTTACACTATGCCGCAAAGGGGTGAGTGATGATCGTTGTGAGTCATCTTCAGAGTCAGATTCAGCGGGAATCATCAATTCAATTGCATCCGTCGTAAACGGGATTGATTTTTTTTAGGGGCTGGTCTCATAGTGATCAGTGGGTCGGAATTTAGTAATATCCTGTTTATAATATCAAGGTTACACTCCACCCGAATATAAATTCCCTATTCTTTTCACTATCATGGTTGTTTACCCTTGACTCGATGAAGTGCGGATAAGTGCGGCTGATTTGATGGTGATTATATTGCACAAACTATCATCTCGCAATAACAATTCAAATAATGACCGGGACGAACCCGGAAATACAACAAAAAGCTTTTTATGCACAAAAATCTGGTGGAAATTTAACAATTCTGATTTTTTTTTTCAAATGCCGAAAAACAACAATATTCCATTAAGGGGTTGGGCCACTGTAGAGGCCGAAAAAATAGACTTTTTGGGGATTTTTTTTCAGAAAAACTACAAAATAAATCGAGATCACAAAAAAAGGGTGTTTATCATACATATCAGTGACTGTATACAGTAATTTTTTTGAAGCTAGTGATTTCGAAATGGCGGCTGTGCAGCGTTTATCACAAAACTGAATTTCTTAAGTTGGCTGGAAACATAACTCAGACAATTTTCAACCGATTCACTTGAAATGTTGAAAAAATACATTGTCTATGGAAGTGCGTAGTTAACAATATTAACAATTATCTGACGATTTTTTGGGCAAACTTTTCACTTTCCAAAAATTTGCCTAAAAAATCGTCAAATAATTGTTAATAACAAATAAACTATGCAATATAAAAAAAAATCTTACGTACTTCCATAGAAAATGTATTTTTCAAGATATATTCAACATTTCAAGTAAATGGGTTAAAAATTGTCTCGGTTATGTTTCCGGCCAACTTAAAAAATGCAGTTTTGAGATAAACGCTGCACAGCCGCCATTTTGAAATGAATCGCGTCAATAAAATTATTGTATACAGTCACTGATATGTATGATAAACACCCTTTTTTGTAATCTCGATTTATTTTGTAGTTTTTCTGAAAAAAAATCCCCAAAAAGCCTATTTTTTCGGCCACTAGAGTGGCCTGAGGCCTTAACAAATAACACAGAAAAATGTTTCAAAAGTATGTGTTCTTACCTGTGTAATATGTGTTCGATCCACATCCATAACAATATTTTCAAAGAAATCGCTGTTCACGAACATTTTTACGTTTTAAGGGAAACTTTATCCTTGGAGTGCCATATTTCAGGTGTTTACATTATATTCTTTTTAAAGGAAACGAGTAAAGCTTATTGAGTGCGGTTTTTTTCTTGCTTTTATTCATGATATACAGAACGTTAAAAAAATTTTTTTTTGAAAAAAAAACAAAATTGCGACCGTTGCAGCTCCGCGAAAACAGGTCCTCAAATCGCGGGAGGTAAACGGCTGACATCACTGCCCCCTCTTTGTTGATCCGAAACACAAATTCAAAGCATATTATCAATCTGTGACCCTTTGGTCATGGAATGACGGATGGGTTTTTCGTTTAGTACAAATTTCGGGAAATGGCGGCAATTAAAAAAAAATCGAATTTTCGCGTTTTTTTTTCGCATAAAAAGATAAATAATAAATGCAAAAATGTATCTATCGAAAAAACGATCCGTCATTCCGTGAAGACATATTTTCTGAGTATGCTCTCCAAATTTCAGGTCGATATGTTAATTACAGCGGTCAGGGGAATGTCAGCCATTTTTAAAAACGTGTTTTCGAGAAAAACGCGTTTAAAGTTTTGTAATGTGTTTACACAAATGTGTTTATAATTACCGCTAATCGGCAATGCCTGGTCCGTAGAGGCATCCCTCCTCTTCATCTAGCTGCTCATGTTGAGCCGCTAACATCTCCCGCTGCATTTCAAGGACAAAGTCTCCCTTAACTGAGGCAGTCAAACTTAGAAGGCCGAGAAAGATACGTGCAATTGCAACCACGGTAAAGTTGCGACTGAAACTAGGGCGCGGGTGCAACCAACGAGAAACGGGGAAAGGTTGCCTATTATTCTCTAGTCATTTAAGAATTATATCAACCGGTTTTTTTCACCTGCGTCAAGTTTTATACATTGATTTATGACCGGCTAGAACGTCAGAATACTCGTATATGCACCGGAAAGAAAGAAGAAGAAAAAAAAGGAAAACCCGTAAACGGAGATTCTTGCCGATGAATGGAAGCTCAAATGACTTCACCTTCATTCTCGTCCCTTCGTGGTCGTCCTTCTTTTTCCCCATCTGCTTTGCCGCCCGCGGGGCTCTCTCTTTCTCTCTCCCCATGGACAAGACTCTAAATGACTCTCGACAGGTCTATATATTCGTTCTCACTTCGAGAATGCAAAACAAAATACACCGAAGGGCATCTTTTGTGCGGCAAAAGAAAAAAGACAAATATACGCACGTGGAATAAGTAAAAAATCGTTGAACCATCGTCATCATCGTCATTCCAAATTCAAAAGAATGCTTTCTTTTTTTTCCACAAAAAAAGCTCCGAACATTTATTTACTCGTTTCAATGTGGGTGGCCTGAAGAAAATTTGTCTACGAATTAATTCCGTGGTTGCATCGAATCAACGAAAAATATTGTCACCGTGAGCTAAAGTTTTCCCGAGGTCCAAGATCGTACGTTCAGTCGACAATTTTTCTTTTTAATATTCACTATGCTCATCCCTTTTGGAATTAAAATTTTTACGAAAAAATTATAAATTTCCACGTCTTCGGATAAAGGTCGAGAAATAACGTAATTCAAAGAGTACAATTTTTGCTGCATTTCGTGAATGAAAAAAAAAGAATGGAAAATAAGGGAACTACGATCGGCAAACTGCAGACGCGTGGTCTTGCGATTTTCTCGCTTCTGTTTGCCGCCTCTCCTTTCCCCTTCTCTTTACGCAGCTGCTTCTCGTGCCAAGAAAAAAAGAGAAAAACAAATATGCTTGTCGGGTTAACGAGTTCTGAACGCCGCATCGCGGTTTCTTACGTAACCACGGATATACAGGTACCAAACTCGATTATATATATATATATATATATATATATATATATATATATATATATATATATATATATATATATATACACATATACACAGGGTGTCCCTCTTATCTCTGCCACCCGAAATAACTCGTAAATTATCAACGTCACAAAAAAATGTTCCAGACAAAAGTTTTACGGTGAAGGGGGTAGGGGTAGGGATTTCAGCGTGAAAAAAAAAACACTTTTTTGCGTTTTTTTTTCATCTATATGGATAGTGTAATTTTATTGAAACCTTTTGTACATTGTTAAGTGTCATTTCAAGAACATTCCGTGAAATTTGTACGCGAAAATATCCACAAACAAGCCGGTGACAAAGCTTTTCCAAGAACGCCTTTGGAAAAACAGAATTTGCGGTGTTGACTGTATCTCAGCTAGAAATAATCTGAAATCAAGTACCATTAAAATGTAGTCAAAGTATCATCAAATCCTCCCCCCAACGGTCTTTGATAATTTTTTTTTCATTTCTAAATTTTTGGTGGTCATGTAAAGTGAAAATTGCTATTTTTCACGAAAAATTCCGCCATTTTGGGGGTGGAAAACCCCCTCAATGTAAAAAAAAATCTCAAACTAACCGTTGGGGGGAGGTATTTTGTATGTAGAAAGTATGTACCAAGTTTGAAATAAATCAGTCATGTAGTTTTCAAATGGCAGTGAACACGGACTTTGAAAATGTGGTTTCGAGAAAAACGCGTTTGAAGTTTAGAGAAGTCGGAGCTACAGTGTTAGAGGAGCGGGACTAAATAGTCAATAACTCCGAGAGTTTTGCTCTGATTGACTTGAAATTTTGGAATTATATTCTTGAAATGTTGAGCTATAAGAAAAGACAAAAAAAATCGATTTTTTCAAAAGTGCAAACCCCTACCCTCCCCTTTTTTTAATGGAATGGTACATTTTTTCGACCATCTTGTGGAGCACCTCAAGCTGCATAAAAAACATTAGAGGGTCAAAGTCGTTCAAGGTCATTTAAGGTCCGTATCGACGATACAAATCTAAATAGGTGACCTTGAATGACCTTGAATAACTCACCCCCTAATGTTTTTTATGCGGCTTGAGGTGCTCCACAAGATGGTTGAAAAAAAATGTACCATTCCATTTAAAGAAGTGGAGGTGACCTTCACTGTACGTCAGCGCCTCCACCGAAATACAAAAAATTCGTCGCATTCGATGGCCCTCTTCAGACCGTACAACTTTTGTCTGGAACATTTATTTGTGACGTCGATAATTACCGAGTTATTTCGGGTGGCAGAGATAAGAGGGGCACCCTGTATATATATATATATATATATATATATATATATATATATATATATATATATATATATATATATATATATATATATATATATATATATATATATATATATATATATATATATATATATATATATATATAGAGATAAGAGGGGCACCCTGTATATATATATATATATATATATATATATATATATATATATATATATATATATATATATATATATATATATATATATATATATACATACACACACACACACATTGTGTACAGCCATGGATCGAAGTAGAGTGTTAGTAGTACCGGTAAAGTAATAGTCGGACGGTACATCTCTAGATCGCCGACCAGACGAGAAGAGCTCACTAAAAAATAAAAATAAATAAATAAAAATTGACCGGAGCGCATGAATGTTTTACTCTAAGAAAAAAATTATAATAATTAAGAGCTGTCGTTGGTCGTCCGATTTTGGTTTTTGGTTTTAGGACTTTTTCAACTACGTCCTGCTAATTGTAAACACAAAGTAAACTAAAGATTTAGTGGACAAGGCAAATCCCACTCGAAAAAAAACTCCGACAAAATAAATTCGAGATACCGCTTTTTTCACACATTTACATTCAGGGCCATGCGGATGAAATTGCGCAACGTTGCGTGCTAATAATTGTTCTTTTGGCGGAGCGCGAAAAAAACGACAAATTTGTATAGACCCTCTCGTGAAAAGTGCGAGCTAGACATCGAGATGGAAGGCATGGACTGTGATGCCTCTTTTTTTTCTTCGAATTTCGTGTAATTATATACGCGAGGATAAATTGAACTTAGTAATCTTGCCTCGGGCCTGGCGGTTTTTTTTTCCATTTTTTTCGCGGAACATAAACGATTTTTTCGCATCTGGACAACGAGGGGGGAAAAAACGCGATCCGAGATATCTTTGTTTTATATCGTTATCCCCTAGGATAGATTACGTGCGCGTATGTGAAAACGAGAGGGATCGAAATTATTTTGGTCAAGAAAACGTGGCCAAAGGAGTGGAAAAATTATGTTTTCGTCTATTGACCGCTTCAAGGGTCTATCTAGTAGGCAATTTTTCGCCGATTACGAATATCACCGAGTTTTTGTCGAAAGCTCAAAATTACGCCGGTCAAATGCGAAAAACGTGGTTTTTCACACTTTTTATGATTTTCAATCAAAATGATGGCTTTTTAGGGAAAATTAATGGTGAATTCGTCTTCAGGGAATAAAAATACATTGATACGGACATAAAAAAAAATGTTAAAAACCCAATTTTTTGCTCATTTCGACCAAAGAAATGTGGCTTCACCGAATCGTGGATCATTTATTTTAGTTTCAGATTTGGAACTCCTCTTTATGCCCATTCTCTTCGTTATCATTTTCTCTTTGAAACACCGTTCAATCCATGAAGTTCCGATGATTTTTCAATTTTTCCCAGAATTCAGTCACCTCTTTGCCTCTCTATAAAAAATGTTTCAAGTGGATGTTTCGGAAAAGCTATTCGCGATATCGGAATGACTTCAACGGCATTCTCTAAGTCTATAAAAATACTTTTCGTAACCTCTCCATTAAATTTATATCACTCAAATAGAACCGACGGTACGGCTGTTTTTGATAATTCCAAAAAAGTGTTCAAAACGGAAAAAAAAATATTTTTTCGTCTTTCAGACGGTTTCAAGGGCCTAAAAGGGAATGTAAAGGGTTCCGCCGACTACCATTGTCACCGATTTTTGTTGTTGTCAAAAGCTCAAAATTACGCCGGCTAAACGGGAAAAACGTGTTTCCATACACACTCGGGTGTATGCTTGCGGCTAGAAATGCAAACTCAGGCATTTCTAGAAGGGTGGATTCCGCCCTTAAAATGGTTTTTTCTTCGAATAAAAAAAAACTTCGATATACAATAATAAAAAAAATTACATAATCGGAGGCGGACACCACAGTGATGTTCCTCGTAAGAACAAAATACTCGTAGGATTCTCAATGCGGATGTCGTGATAATGGCAATGAAACAGTAGCAACGGTACGGAATTACGCCGCCGGTAATTTTGAACCGTTATGAAGTACGAAGCCTGCAGGGTCTTCATATATATATATATATATATATATATATATATATATATATATATATATATATATATATATATATATATATATATATATATATATATATATATATATATATATACACATATATATACATATATATAATTGAGAACGAATATATATATAATACAGCGGTATTCGTTGGAGCGTGGTGGACATACGAGAAATCAGCTTGCTGGAATAACACAGCAACGTTTGCCGATCGAAAGAATTCGTTTCGCTATACATAGGAGGGCGTTGAGTATTGAACGGAAGAAAAAAGGAGTAAAAAAAAAATTGCATACTCAATACAGTTCGTACTGACTCGAAACAGTGGCGCAGTTACGGGGGCGAGTTGTTATTATGTGCCAACTGTCTCGTGTCCATACGACTGCAACAATCCTCGCCTTCTCGCACGCAGAAGCCGGTCTCTTTCCTATTGTCCCATTGTTGCCACCGATATCGCTAATGCAATGGAAAAAATCATCCGTTTTTTTGTTTCGTATATCATTTTTCAACAATGCTCCTTATGAATTATTCTTGTCCGTGGAAAAATGAAAGAAGACAAGATGTAAAAGAAACATCCTCGATATAAGGCGTGTATTGAAATTGCGACGGATACGATGTAGTTCGATCGGATAAAAATGGTCAACGATCCGTCCTATGGATGAATAAAGAAATTCGTTGTTTTTTTTGTTCAATTCGAAGATTTGGCGAATTTACGTGGGAGTGAACATTGGACGACTGACATTTTCGTGGTAGATCGAGGGATTGAGAGGGACAAAAAAACTGCATAACTACAAAAATGATATTCCATTTTGTGGTGGTTAAAATTAGAGTAAATTCTGTTGGTTTTTAATTTGTAGTGAAAAGTAAGTAGAACAATCTGACAATGATTTTTTTTAAACCGTTATTTGCTTTTTATGGCAAGCTTCGAGAGTGTTTGATTGTGCGACAGTTTTTTTCAATTAAGGGAGGACACCACTGTGACGGGCCGAAAAATGCCGTTTTTTTCCGATTTTTTTTGCCTACTAGATTATTTATTTGGGATTTGTAAAAAAAGGTATGTTATAAAGCATACATTGAACTTATTTCGTGTAAATTTTTATTTTGAAAAATTACAAACTAATAACGGTATTGAGGTATAATAGAGCCTGTATAAAATAAGGTCCAACAGCTGAATCGATACAATGTCTGGGTCTGAGGAATAAAAATGAAGTTGGTGTGAAAAATAAAAATAAAATCGTTTTATAAACTATATAAATTTAGTACTCGTTGCAAGTAGACGTTTTCTGAAGAAAAAAAATGACAAAATAGCGGCTGTTAAAAAAAAAAGTAATTGTGGCAAATTTCTACTTATATTCGGGGTCTTAAATAATACGAAATTTAAAAGAAAAAAAAAAACAGTTTTTTTTTTCAATTGAAAATCGGACAATTATAGCTAGAGTTATGATTCTGGCCAGGTCGAGAAAAGTAGTTTCGAAAAAAACGCGATTGAAAGTTTTAGTATACGCAAATTGTTGCGCTACCTGCTCTCACTAAATCGTCGCTAACTTGGTCAATTTTCAATATTTTAACTTGAACATTTTTTCACATATTCTTGAATATACTTGGAGAAAATGCAACAAAAAATCGATTTTTTTACCCGTCACAATGTTGTCCCTGACGGTATTCCTTTCGCGAAGGGCCGTATTTTGTGGGGGTATAAGGAGGGCCCTTCTGAATAATTGATAAATTACAGTGGCGCTTAATAAAATAAGTCACAATCAATTATTGTACCCAACGATAAACTGGAGTAAAACATTTCACGCAAATTTAGTAGATTCTGACATTTTTGCTGAAAAGTCGCGGCTACAAAAATTCTTCTGCTAGTCACGCTTCTCCAATTTTTACCATTAATATTTTCTTTGAACATTGGACGACTCCCTGTTTTTATCGTCGTTGCGAAATCTTTCGAATTTTTGAACCCGTGACCAATTTATATTTATGGTATAAATTATTATTATAGTAATGTGTCCAGCGCATCATCTCCATAAAGTGTCTTATAAATGAGACGATCTTTCGAGTCGTAATTTTTCGTCAAAAGTACGGCAACTTTGTTTGAAATTCTACCAGTATACAAGCATGTATTTTCACTTGATTATAGACGAAAATCAGTTAATTGTTAACAATTCGGATTTGCGAAAGGAAAACCTTGAGGGATCTCACTCTAGACGCTAAAAAAGGCTATTTCCATGATTTGTTTAAATAGGTTTATATTATAGATATTGATATAAAAGTTGTTGCACTTTATAAATTCACTTTCGTAATACATTAAACAATTTCATTCATTTATTCATGTCCCTATACATAGACGAAAATGGTAGTTAGGAGGAGGTACCTGAGTAAACGGCGAGAAAAACAGGTACACTTCGGGAGTTTTTATCTCAAAAACTAATATTTCGATTGGATCCAGGGTTTTTTTATTGGAAAATATGTACATTGAGGTATGTTTAGGAATTTTTTAAAATAAATTCGTTGACTGGAAGCGATTCAAACGCGATTATCTCGAAACATGGTTTTCAAAGTCGTTGCCAGATGTATCTCGAAAACGGCTTGTCCGATTTTGTCCAAATTTGGATACAATATTCTTCGATAGTTTTTCTCGTTCGCCACGTAGGATTTTTTTGAAATTTTCATTTTTGACGGAATTGCGACCGTTTTAATTTAACATTCGTTTTTCGTTCGCAATTTCCGACGATTTTGGATTGCATACACATTGCATAAAAAGGCAATGGTTCAATCAAATGAAAAACCCCTACGTGGCGAACGAGAAAAACTATCGAAGAATATTGTATCCAAATTTGGACAAAATCGGACAAGCCGTTTTCGAGATACATCTGGCACCGACTTTGAAAACCATGTTTCGAGATAATCGCGTTTGAATCGCTTCCAGTCAACGAATTTATGTTGAAAAATTCCTAAACCTACCTCAATGTACACGTTTTCCAATTTAAAAAACCCAGATCCAATCGAAATATTAATTTGTGAGATAAAAATTCTCGAAGTTTACCTGTCTTTCTCGCCGTCCACTCAGGTACCTCCCCTTAAGGCGTTACCCCCACTTGTAGCGCAAAAAAAGGCCTGTTTCATGATTTCTTTTAAAGAAAACTACAAAACTTTTTTAATCGATCAATATACCATCTTAAGGGGAGATTGTCTTTTTTTTTTGCAAAATTTACCGCTTTTTGAGAATTTTTTTTGTGAAGAAAGTATACAACGGAAAATTTGTGAAACTTGGCATATAGTTTTATTGATCTGTTTACTACATACAAAAAATTTTTTAAACAATTTCATCAAAAAATCCGCCTCCCACCCCCCTCGACGCGCGATGGTCCTTTTTTGATGGTGTGCACGATTACAGCCTTCACGTTCATCCTGCAACAAAAACCCAAAAAGCATTTTACTTTAGACACATATAGCTATCGTTCGATGAAGGGAAAAAAAAATTGACGATTTGGTGGCGTTTTGAACTTGAAGTATCGATTTTTCGAAAAAAATTGATCGATTTTTTGTTATAAATAAAAAACTATTAAACGTATTGCTTTTTTGCTTCATCAAACGATAAAAGGATGTCAGCTGAGCATTCTGTCCAAATTTGAAGGCAATCGGTTGAATAGGTTTTGAGAAATCGTGCACACCATCAAAAAAGGACCATCGCGTGTCGAGGGGGGTGGGAGGCGGATTTTTTGATGAAATTGTTTGAAAATTTTTTTGTATGTAGTAAACAGATCAATAAAACTATATGCCAAGTTTCACAAGTTTTCCGTTGTATACTTTCTTCACAAAAAAATTCCCAAAAAGCGGTAAATTTTGCGAAAAAAAAGACAATCCCCCCTTAAAGAACACATCTTGAAGAACTTTCAGTAATTTTTTTATTGGAAAATATTACATTGTTTAGTGGCAAATGGCCGTCAATGAGATAATGTTTTTATATACACGGTTTGCGGTGACCAACATTGCGGCGAAGTGGATCATCTGAAAAAAAATGCGGATGGATTTAGTCAAATATAAGTATAAACTAGTCTTTAATCGAAGGATTTTAAAAAATATTCATTTTTCACAAAATGGCGGACAGTCAAAGTTAATGGTTCGATTTTAACGAAAAAAAAACGGCCGTTTTTTGGCTACAAAACGGCCATTTTTTTCGAAAAAAAAAATCGAACGATTAAAGACTACATTTTTATGTATTAAATAAGCCTGCAAAATTTCAAGAAGATCGATTCATTAGTGTTCGAGTAATCTTGGTCACCGACTTCAGAAATGCCATTTTGAGAAAAACGCGTTTAAAGTTTCTCTTTCAACGCTCTTTCAACGCGGATTCTTTTCTTTCAACGCTCATATCTCAGTCAATTTTGTTCGGATCGACTTGAAATTTTCAGGACATATTCTCAGCTACTTATACTGCAAAAAAATGCAATAACAAAAAAATCGATTTTTTCAAAATCGCAAGTGGGGGTAACCCCTTAAGAAGATGTCTTAAAAAATTCTAGGTCTGCGCTGTTGATGAAATCTCGGAGATGGATCATCCGGAACGAAAAAATCAAACGGTTTTAGATTCAGTATGTTAATAGCTATAGCGAAAATCATAAGATTTTTTATATATGCAAAAATAACAAAATGGCGGCCATTTTTAGAAAAAGAAAAGTTTTTTTTTCACCGTTTTTGGCAAAAAAAAATAGTAAGTATCAAAATTTCAAAAAATCCTTGATAAATGCTAGAGCTATAGTTGTAAAGAATATGTGGTTACAATTTCATAAGGATCGTTTCAGTAGTTTCGAAGATTTTATCAACGAACCGGCGAAAAACGTTGTTTCGAAAAAAAACGCGTTTAAAGTTTATTTGGGTTACATAAGTACAATTTTTTTCAAAATGTATTTCGAAAATGTATTTATTAAGTGTAACAACTTTTATGTTAATATTTATCATATGAACCTATCAAAAAATGCACGAAAATAGCCTTTTTTAGCGTCTAAAGTGAGAAGACCCCTTAAATTCGGCATAGCGCTAATTATCTTGGGACACGCCCTGGATGAGAGCGACGTTGGACCCATCGAGGGACTTCCCAAGAGGATCAATCTTTCATTCAACGATCGGTTGACCTTAGACTATCGCGAGCGTTGTGTACACTTCCTCTACTAATATTACGCGGAACTATGTATGCCGATGCATATACCCGACAGCAGGAAATTATGATGTCATACTCCATTACGTCATATGTGTCTTTCATTATTTTTTTTTTCCCTCACGAGCAGCGTTTCGCTATAGACGAGGCAGTATGAGTCCTCGAGCGTTCGCGAAACGCCGCGACCGTAATACGACCGTTTGGTAAACTCTCGTCTTATCTATCTTTATTGTTACAGCTCAAATACAAGAGGCGAGTTTACAAGATGTTGCACCTCGACGAGAAGCAACTGAAGGCGATGCACACGCGGACTAATCTGCGAAGGTTGCTCGATTACGTGGCGAACAGTCAGGTCGAGAAGATCGCAAAGATGTGCAGCAAGGGACTCGACCCGAATTTCCATTGTCAAGAGACCGGAGGTGACTTAGAATCGAATGAGTGTAAAAAAAATCGTCATTCGCGAAAGAATGGTATCTCATTGGAATTTCGTTTTCTCGATGTTGCAGAAACTCCGCTGACCCTGGCGACGAGCCTGAAAAAGCCATCGAAAGTAATAATAGCGCTGGTGAACGGTGGTGCCCTTTTGGATTATCGAACGAAAGAGGGTCTGACAGCGATGCATCGAGCCGTCGAGAGAAACAGCCTCGAAGCCGTTAAGACCCTTCTCGAGCTCGGTGCCAGTCCGAATTACAAGGACACCAAGGGACTCACGCCCCTTTATTACAGCGTAATATACAAAACTGATCCGATGCTGTGCGAGACCCTGCTACACGATCACGCGACTATCGGGGCTCAAGATCTTCAGGGCTGGCAGGAAGTACATCAGGTGAGGGTCGCTAAAACGATCGAAAAGAACCCGTCTACACTGAGAAGAAAAAGCAGTGATCCAATATCATTGGTGTTATTGGATGAAATTTCGTTGATTCAATTGTAAAATTGTTGCTGTAAATAATCGGATTTATTAGTTTGGTTATTAGACCAAACAAAACGCTACTGATTTCTATAACATGATAAAAGTGAAAGTTTTATTTCATTCAAAAGATATATTGTTAACCGAGAACAATATATTATTGAAACTATCTAAAAAATTATCGCGAACAAATTATATAGTTTTCAATGCATTTTCTGCAATGTACAAAAAAGCATTTCAATTCATAACATGAATATTGTTGATTCGAGTACACAAGAAAAATTGAATTTCGCTCGTTTGATTCAGATAAAATTTCTATTGAGTAAATGTTATTTTTTTCACCATACCCGATATTGATTTTCAAGTACATTATTCGGTAAAATATTAATATCTTATTTTGATTGAAAAATATTAAGCAAATGCCTGAATTGGTTAAAAAATTATGCGAAAATAAAATTTGATTCTTGCGCATTTGGTTGAAAAAATTCAACCAAATCATGGCCGAGCGCCACTGAAATTATAGGTGTGAGGAAACCCGTAGTTCTCGGAGTAACCGCTAGAAGCCGCACGCGCGCTCGTTTCTCGTAAGCGTAGCATGAACCAAAAATCTACTTAAGGGAGACTGTCTTTGGAGTGCCATATTTCAGGTGTTTACATTTTATTTTTTTTTAAGGAAACGAGTCAAGCTTTTTGAGTGCGGTTTTTTCTTGCTTTTATTCATGATATACAGAACGTTAAAAAAATTTTTTTTCGAAAACAAAAACCAAAATGGCGGCCGTTGCAGCTCCGCGAAAACAGGTCCTCATATCGCGGGAGGTAAACGGCTGACATCACTGCCCCCTCTATGTTGATCTGAAACACAAATTTAAAGCATATTATCAATCTGTGACCCTTTGGTCATGGAATGACGGATGGGTTTTTCGTTTGGTACAAATTTCGGAAAATGGCGGCAATTTAAAAAAAAAATCGAATTTTCGCGTTTTCTTTCGCATAAAAAGATAAATAATAAATGCAAAAATGTATCTATCGAAAAAACGATCCGTCATTCCGTGAAGACATATTTTCTGAGTATGCTCTCCAAATTTCAGGTCGATATGTTAATTACAGCGGTCGGGAGAATGTCAGCCATTTTTAAAAACGTGTTTTCGAGAAAAACGCGTTTAAAGTTTTGTAATGTGTTTACACAAATGTGTTTATAATTACCGCTAATCGGCAATGCCTGGTCCATAGAGGCATCCCTCCTCTTTTTCTAGCTGCTCATGTTGAGCCGCTAACATCTCCCGCTGCATTTCAAGGACAAAGTCTCCCTTAAACGCCGAAAAAACTCTAAAGAGTATCGCTCCTTGGCCTGTGGCTAACATCAAAGTTCAGTATCTGTTCTTATCAGTTGAATATCTGATATTGTCTCCATGGATATTCCATTGGATATCTGATGTTCTCTTCACTGTTATCGTGGATGATTATTTTAATGCTCACTTTGTATTTAAGATTTAAAACAAATTGAAAAACTTACGTCTCATGGCATATTCGTTTCGATGTAGTAAAGAAATAATTCATTCCGTTGATTATTTTTTTGTACGAAATAAAAAATGTCGTAGCAACCGCTTAATTATTTCATCCATACATCTACGGATGTATATAGAATGATTTCAATAAAATGTAATTTTATTTGAAGGATAATGTAGATATTCAGAGAACAAAAGAGATTTTCAAATAAAATAATATGTTATTTGAATTAATCACATTTTCGAATATTTTATAGTATTGTAACAATCTCATATATCGGTGGCACTCTGCGATCAGACATTTATTTGAATGAACCAATATATTTTTTTTATTCAATTGTTTTTTTTCTCAGTGTATTCAGAGGCACTCTGCTCGGTTCGCTTGCAGTACAGTCGTGCTGTATATTGGAATCGGACAAAATTAGAAGGTCTTTGACAGGTGATTTTGTAGGTGCCGCGGGTGCTAAATTCAAATTTTCCTAAAAATCGGACTGTAGGGTTTATTTTAGGGGATGGGGGTGGTTTAATGCCAAATTACAACCCCCCGAAGTCGGCGCCGGGAGACAAAATGTTCGGGAAAATCCGGGCTTTATTTTTGTCCACAGCGCCGAAGTCGTGGAACTTCATTTTGGGGGTGAAAAAGTAGGAGGAAATTTTGAAAAATCGGTTTTAATTCGATAACTCTTTAGGCAAAATTCATACAATTTTTGTTCGAATGGGAACGTTGGAACCCTTGATAAGACGCGTCGATCGAATATTTGATCATCCCTCTCCAATAATATCTTCACCCCCAAAAAAATTGTTGGAATATCGAGAAAAAATGGTTTATTGAATAACTCAAAAACAATCGATTTTTCGGGGATGGTTTGAATGTACAAAATGTAGAAAATAATGTTCTCCATATTTTCGTTTCTATGGACCACCCTTGAATTTTGCTTTTTCCAACCCCTCTCGGGGGTTGAAAATTCAAAATGAAATTCTGGGAAAACTAACGACCGGAAATAAAGCGATACGAGTTTGGCGCTGTGGACAAAAATGTAGCTGATGGTTCAAGCTACAAATTGTTCCACGGCGGCGAATTCGTGCGGTCAATAGTTTCCCCAGAACTTCATTTTGAATTTTAAACCCCCGAGAGGGGGTAAAAAAACAAAATTCAAGGGTGGTCCATAGAAACGTAAATATAGAGAAAATTGTTCTCTACATCTCGTACATTCAAACCATGCCCGAAAAATCGATTGTTTTCGAGTTATTCGATAAACAATTTTGTTTTGGTATTTCAACAATTTTTTGGAGGTTGAGATATTATCGGAGAGTGATGATCAAAATACTCGGTCGACGCGCCTTTTCAACGGCTACAACGTTTCCATTTGAATAAAAAGTGTACGAATATTTCCAAAAGAGTTATTAAATTAAAACTGATGTTTCAAATTTTCCCCCCACTTTTTCACTCCCAAAATGAACTTCCACGACTGCAGCGCTGTGGACAAAACTAAAGACCGGATTTTTCTCAACATTTTGTCTCACGGCGCCGACCTCCTAGGGGTTGTAGTTTGGCAGCAATCCACCCCCATCCCCCTTCGTCCCCTAAAAAAAACCCGCACCCGATTTTCAGGCAAACTTGGATTTAGCACTCACGGCACCTACAAAATAACCTGTCGAAAAACTGGCCTCCTAATTTTTCTCGATTACGGGTCTTTTCAGCGACAGCACGACTAGACCGTGACTTGACAATATTCCAGAATTTCGCACTAAAAAAAAAGTAATCGATGAGTCAGCCAACGAACAAAACTCGTGCGAAGAAACTGCCGATACTTCGCTTTTTTCTTCACCGTTCATCATTTTCGCATCGGCCATCTTGTTTTTAATTTTGTTTTTTTTTTTCAAGGCCTGCCGCAACAACTTGGTCCAACATCTCGATCATCTGCTGTTCTACGGGGCCGACATGAACGCTCGCAACGCATCGGGTAACACGCCGTTGCACGTATGCGCGGTCAACAACACGGATTCCTCGTGTATTCGCCAATTGTTGTTTCGTGGTGCACAAAAAGACAGTCTTAACTATGCTAATCAGACGCCGTATCAAGTGGCCGTCATTGCGGGAAATATGGAGCTTGCCGAAGTCATCAAGAGCTATCAGCCCGAGGAAGTCGGTGAGTGGAGTTGCGAAGGGAAACACACGCACACTCACACACGAAAACAGACACGCACAAATGGGACATTGACTCGCTGGGTGAAAACGTAAAACGGCTACTGGACATTCCCTACTTGACTGACAAACGTTCGCCAGGACTTTGCGCAACGCAAATCGGCGAAAGAAGAAGCGAGACGAAGGCTAACGGCGTGGAAATAATGGAGCCTTGGAAATTTTGCATGCAACAAAAATGATTTTTTGTTTGTTTAACGAAATTTAATTCGGCCGATTCGAGCTGCGAATATGACGCAAACTTTTCTGAGAAGTCAGCCATCAATGACAATTCGGCAAAATATGATTTGGGACAATAATGAAAATGGGAAATTGAACGGGAATTTGCAATGTCATTGCCCAAATTACGTTTGGCAGATTTGAGCTACGGAGATCACGCAAACTTTCTTCGGGATTCTTATTTAGCTAACTGCAAGCCGAATCTGCAAAAAAACGATTTTGGACAATAATGATAATTAATTAATTTTACGAGTGATCATTTATTCAGTATGAATATCAAGCTGTTATAAATTGCGGCGCATTTCAACGATGCAAACTTCAGGCCCTCACGCCGATGGGCCGAATTTTACACGACGTTCGAGTTTGCATCGTTTCAAGGCCTTAGGCCACAGTAACGGATATAAAATCATGTGCGAATTGAACTATTTTTTTCGTATGAAAAAGTGATTCACTCATAAAATTAATTACACACCTATTCAGTATGAATATTAAGGCGTTACCCCCCACTTGTAGCGCAAAAAAAAGGCCTTTTTCATGAATTTTTTTAAAGAAAACTACAAAACTTTTTTAATCGATCAATATACCATCTTAAAGAACACATCTTGAAGAACTTTCAGTAATTTTTTTATTGAAAAATATTACATTGTTTAGCGGCAAATGGCCGTCAATGAAATAATGTTTTTATATACACGGTTTGCGGTGACCAACATTGCGGCGAAGTGGATCATCTGAAAAAAAAATGCGGATGGATTTAGTCAAATATAAGTATAAACTAGTCTTTGATCGAAGGATTTTAAAAAATATTCATTTTTCACAAAATGGCGGACAGTCAAAGTTAATGGTTCGATTTTAACGAAAAAAAACGGCCGTTTTTTGGCTATAAAACGGCCATTTTTTTCGAAAAAAAAATCGAACGATTGAGGACTACATTTTTATGTATTAAATAAGCCTGCAAAATTTCAAGAAGATCGGTTCATTAGTGTTCGAGTAATCTTGGTCACCGACTTCAGAAATGCCATTTTGAGAAAAACGCGTTTAAAGTTTCTCTTTCAACGCTCTTTCAACGCGGATTCTTCTCTTTCAACGCTCATATCTCAGTCAATTTTGGTCGGATGGACTCGAAATTTTCAGGACATATTCTCAGATACTTATACTTCAAAAAATGCAATAAAAAAAAATCGATTTTTTCAAAATCGCAAGTGGGGGTAACCCCTTAAGCTGTTAGAAAAAATATATATATATATATTTTTTTACGACTACTAATATTTTTTTTAGGCGCTCCGCGGCATGACATTTAGCATCCACAATTTTTTACCTAAAACAAAAAACAAAAATTCTCGTCAATCTACATTAGAATACCTAGAGAAGTGCGTACGGGATTTAAAAAATATTGTTTCATTCAAAAGTTGTAGGTATTTGAACGTAAGATATGAATTTTCAGTGAAAAATTTCGTTATAACGCTCATAAAATGAACAGTTTTCGATTAATCAGAAATTCTGTACGTACTTCTCTGCGAAATGCAATTAGGAGCATAACTTTTAAATTCGAAGTAAATCGAGTGAAAATTGTTGAAGTTATTCGTCACGCCAATTGGAAAAAAGCTGTCTCGAGAAGTTTCGAGTAGTCATTTTGTACATCGAAAAAAAAAATTCTAACAGCTTGATATTCATACTAAATAGATGTGTAATTAATTTTATGAGTAAATCACTTTTACATACGAAAAAAAAATTGTTAAATTCGCCCATGATTTTATACCCGTTACTGTGGCCTGAGGTCTTAACGCAACGATTTTTTTCTTCTCTTCATCTTTATCGAAAGTCTTTTTTGCTAATTGCCGTGAAAAATCTGCAATAAAAATACGTAGAAACGCGTAAGTGGTTTTGAGAGTCTGAATGGGCAAAAAAAATGAGAAAAAAAATATACTTCATTTTCGTTGCCGTTCAAGTTCGCTGCGTTTTTACGCAGTTTTTCTTCTTCTTTTCCATATCTTTTCTTTATCTTGATCGAAAGCCTTTTTTAAACAAATTAAGAGAAAAAATCTCCAATAAAAAGACATAAAAACGTGCCAGTGGTTTCGAGAGCCTGAATCGGCAAACGAAAATGTAGCAATTGAAAAGAATTCGTTTCCGTTGCATTCCAACGTCATCATTCTTTCCGGCTTTCTCCGTAACGCTATTTGGCTCCTGACTCTTCTGTTGTTCGCTCTCGTCTCTCCGATTCACAAAGTCACACCCTCACTTTACCTCCTCCCCCTCTCTCCCTCGCCTGCGCTTCTCCGTCTCTCTTGGCCGATCCAGGAACAAGACGGAAGGAGATATAAGTCGCCGGGACGAAAAAGCTCCACGGATTGACGTTGACGTACGACGACGTGACTGCCTCGAGAGATCCTACGAGAGATACGTAGGATAAGACAGAAGTGGGCGCGCGAGAAACGAGACGGCAACTCCAACGACCCATCGATTACCCCCGGAGTAGGGCGAGCAGAAAAAAGACTCGCGGGGGAAGGGGTACTCTCATTCGTACTACACGCTCCCAATGCACAATTGCAGTTACCTCACACACACACACACACGCACACACACACACACACACACACACACACACACACACACACACACACACACACACACACACACACACACACACACACACACACACACGCACGCACGCACACACACACACACACACACACACACACACACACACACACACACACACACACACACACACACACACACACACACACACTCACACACACACACACACACACAAACACACGCACCAACTTTTACACACAAATCGCGAGACTTACCGTATTCGTACGGAGTCCTGTTTTTCTATGGTAATCCTTGTGACGGTACTC
This sequence comes from Ophion ellenae, assembly GCA_963210295.1. Classification (NCBI taxonomy): domain Eukaryota; kingdom Metazoa; phylum Arthropoda; class Insecta; order Hymenoptera; family Ichneumonidae; genus Ophion; species Ophion ellenae. The sequence continues at coordinate 60,559,309 of OY723387.1, forward strand.
TGTTTCACATACATAGAGGGTGTGCTTCTTCCATTATTCACCCGAACTTGTTAACTCTGCTGTCGTGGGATGCGAGAAAATGTGAGTCTCGCAATGAAGGTTGTTGGGCCCAATTGAATGTTGTTGAAGTTTGCATCGTTGGAATGCAACGAAAATTCTTATTCAATTTTATTAATTTTTATTTGTTTTATTTTTATCCATTTTTGGAAGTCATCGAAAATTAATTTTTTATAGATATCGGTTGGGGGTCTCCAATGAGGACGTTTGAAAAAGTTTGCCGTAGCCTGGAACGGCCAAAAAAAATTGGCAATTTGAAAAAAAAGTAGTTTCGTTATGCTGCTGAAGTTTGCATCGTTGGAACGCAACGAATGTTTTTTTTTAATATTTTATTTTCCATGTATTTATTATTATTGAATTTTTTACGCATAGATGTATATTGTAGACCGGTGAATAAATAGCTTAAAAAATGGTTGAAGGTTTTTTGGAGGCATAATGTGTCAAAAGAAATGAAAGGAATTCAGCAATGTTAATTTTCGTTGCATCCCAACGATGCAAACTTCAACCTCATGTTTCGTTGCGTTTCAACGAGTCAAACTCCAATAGCTTCCAATTGAAGGAGAATGAGAGCGCGGAATGGACCTCGAATGTATTCGAAATGGACACGAGAGGACAATCTGTTATTCTTTTTATTCGAAATCTTGTGAATATTGAGTATAAATATTCTGTGAATATTTATTTTCTGATATCAATATGAATATTCCTTTACAATTATTTTTGACATGTTCATTTTGAATTAATACATTTGATTTAATATTTAATTTCATTTTGATTTTAATTATAGAATTTGATTAAATGTTTATTTTTATTTTCAATATAAATACAAGTATTCATTGAATATTTAATATTTATATTTTGTGAATATTCCATTTGTGAATAACGCTTGATTCCAGTTACATTTATTTCGACTTTACGTGTGCATTATTGGTATGAAAATAACGACGCTGAAGTCCGCATCGTTGGAACGCAATGAAAATGAATTCTGTTTAAAAACTTACATTGTTCAGCCGATTTGTGCTGTGAAAATCGCTCAAACGTTTCAACGTATCATTAGACATCTATGATTTCAATTTGCAAGAAAAAAAGGCTTTGGATAGTGATAAAAGTATAGAGTTGAAGTGTGCATCGTTGGAGCGCAATGCCATTTGTCATTTTTCAACTCCTCGAAACTTCTCGTACCTAATCACCGTCAATTTTTTCAAGGCCACATAAAAATGAAGAAACAAAAATCGAAGAAAACAAAAAATATCGTCGCATTCCAATGATGCAAACGTCGACGTCGTATAAAAGTTATGGAGAAATCTCTATACTCTCCAATCACCCTCGAGATCCGAAATTTCCATGACAAATTAAATCCCACAAATTCCAATCGAAACGTAATCTACGCGAGCAACCTCCAAGGGTTGGACGAAACTTGGAATTTTTTCTCTCGAAACACGGTCTACTTGTTGAATAATATATGAATTGGGACACCCTCTATGTACCTGTGGACTGTTATATATCGCATGCTGTGTATCAGCTTGGGCATAATGCACGTGCACGCTTTTAGCATACTCGTTAGATGTTCGTTAGAGATGGTAGTAGTGATGAAAACGGTATAGACAAAGCGTGTGCATATATATATATATATATATATATATATTAGCTACATGCATACACAGAGAGTAGATAGTGAAGAGTGTATCGAGGTTCGATCGTCGTCGTCGTCCTCATCGTCTTCGTCGTCGTCGTCTTCGGTGTCGTCGTCGTTTGGCCAATATCGGTATCGATCGATCTACCGGTTGGATGTTTACGTTGGGAGAAAAAGAATAAGCACGAGGAAGTAAATGCCTCGGTGAAAACGTATCGCGGAATAGAGGATACTTTATGGTCAAATTTAAATGGTTACTGTAAATCTTTTGGTGGTTGGGTGATGGTTTTATATACACACACACGTTATATATATATATATATATATATATATATATATATATATATATATATTTGCTTGTGTGTATTATGCACGCACGAGAAACGCGGTATTTGCGAAAGGATTGCGAAAAATACGGAACCACTGTGGAACGAGAAGAATGAGAGAGAGAACGAGAGAGAGAGAGAGAGAGAGAGAGAGAGAGAGAGAGAGAGAAAGAAAGTAAAATGAAATATTCGAATAACTGAAATCTACAGAACGCGGGATTTCAGTAATTCCGGCAATTTACAATTTTTTTTTTACGGTCGTTTGGAAATCTTCTCGAAGTGAAAAAATTACGTTACATCCATTGGCGTAGCCAGAAGGGGGCAAGGGTGCCCCCCGCCAAACGCCGGTGCCCCCGGAAAAAAATCGATCCAAAAGAATTAAATTTGAATAATCGATTAATTTTATTTGTTTCACCCAAGCCAAGTAAAGAAATATGTTAATAAAAATTGAACTATGTTCTTTGTCATAATCTCGTAACTTGTATAAAAAGTAGCTATTTCATTGAGTAAATTGAATAGATATTTAAATTTCACAATCCACTTGACCAGAAAAATACTGGAAGATCAACATTTACTACCAAGTAATAGATAATATCGTTGTAAATCTAAAACGCCGACTTGAGAATCTACCGTTAGTTTATGCAGTTGACGGATTGTTTGAATTGAATATGAAGAACGAAGAGGCATTCATCAATAATTATTGGAAAATCTTAATAATATTGACAGGTCAGCCGAAGCGATGGTCATGGGAAGCATACTTTGTAACCTCCGAAAAAACTCCAAGAGAACTATCCGAGAAAAAATGGGGTGCGCTTCCGGCCCGGGATTCGAACTCGGGACCTTTCGGGTGCCGGTCGACTGTTCTGACCACTGAGCTACGCCGGCCCGCTTACCTCATCTTTCTCGGAGGGTCTCGATATTCGTAACGTGACGTTAAAACTTTCGTTAAAAAATGATGAAATAAATGCTGGAAATTTAAGGGGCCTTCTTTAGACGGTAAAAAGAAGGTATTTTCGTGAACTTATTTTATAGGTTTATATTATAGATATTGATATGAAAGTTGTTACACTTAATAAATAAACTTTCGAAATATATATTTAAAAAAATTATTTATTCAAGTCACCATTTATAGACGAAAAGGGTAGTTAAAAAAATGTCTTAAAAACATTGTGGGTCTGCGCTGTTGATGAAATCTCGGAGATGGATCATCCGATTAAAAAAAAAACAAACGGTTTTAGATTCAGTATGTTAATGGCTATAGCGCATATCATACGATTTTTCGAAAAAACAAAAAAAACGTGCTTTTTTCACCGTTTTCGGCAACAAAAATAGTAAATATCAAAATTTAAAAAATCCTTGATATGCGCTATAGCTAGAGTTGTAAAGAATATGTGGTTAAAATGTTCAACAGCTTATTTTAAATAAGCTGTCGAAAAACGTTGTTTCGAGCAAAACGCGTTTAAAGTTTGTTTAGGTTACATAAATACATTAAATTTTGCTTTAAAAATTAAATTGAAAAATTAAAAAAGAGTGCTTTTTTAAGTGCATCAACTTTTATATCAATATCTATAATATTAACGTATCAAAAAATTCATGAAAATAGCCCCTTTTAGCGTCTAAAGTGAGAAGACCCCTTAAGAAAGCACACTAACGAGGAGTACCGCCCTCACTTGTATAAACTTTTCCGAGCAAAAAGAGTACTCCCAGTAAGCTTCGCCAGCTGTGAGAGAAGTTTGTCTTCCATGAGGTTGATAAAAACATGGCCTAGAAGCATTCTGCTTCGGGAACGATTCTCTCATATATCACTGCTGAACATAGATGACGTTAAAAAAATTTCAACTTAAAAAATGTTGGGCCGTTTTGCAGATAAAAAAAGAAAGCTGAAACTTATTTAAGGGGTATGCATAACCTTGAAGTTAAAAAAACAGGTCGATTTTCAATATTTTTTTTCGTCTCAGGTATTGGGATGTTAAGGTCACCGTTTGTATTTTATTGCAAAATATATACAAACAACGTAATCATTGTCATTTTATCTCAGGACTGTAGCCTCCGCGCAGCTCGGTCGCGTACATGATTCCGGTAACTAGATTCATCTAAAGTAAAAAATGGAAAAATATACTGCAAGTACAATGGTGGAACTACAAAACCACCGGTTACATTTTGGAATTTTTAAAATTTGCATAAATTGCACTGTTTTGAAAAAAAAAGTCGACTTTCGACAAAAAATAACGACTTTAAACGTTTCTTATCAACAAACGAAGAAACATATGAAAAAACCAAGCAGTCTCTCTATTGAAAATCTTATAAAATATGTTCAGTCCGAATTTGACGTAAATCGGACGATTAGATTTTGAGACACGACGTACGCCAAATTGCAAAGTATACTTTCGAGATAAACGCTAGAGAATAAAACGTACTCAATCCACTTTTTCCGTATACAATTTTTTTCGTTATAAACCATTTAATTGTTATAATGAATTGTTATAATGATTATGACGAAAAATTGCATCAATTTTTGGAATTTTTACAAAATCTTTTAACAAAATCAAAGATTTTCAAACTTCGGGAATTTGGAATTTTTTTTGGAATTGCAACCTTTGGATTATGCAATTTTTCGGAATTGGAATTTCTACAAAATCTTTTAACCAAATTAAAGACTACGCAATAAGAAAATAAAATAAACCAAAAAATGATTTTTTAAATTCCAGTGTCACGCATACCCGTTAATTGAGTAACAGCTGAAAGTAAAGTTTAAAGACTGTTAACTGAATTAAAGAATGGTTGTAAATTAGTTGATTATTTTTTGAGATATTGCAAGAGTTTAATATTAACGTTAAAATGAACGTGTGATTAAAGCTTCATATTTCATATGTGTTACGTGATTATCGACTATTATGTAAACTTGATTTTTAAAAAGATGATTGTGAAGAACATCACTTTTTTGTCAGGCCCCCCAAGGAAAATACTGGCTACACCAATGGCTTTATCGCGATCTCCCCTTTTATCCTTTTCCTCGTTTTTAGAATTTCTTAGCCACAGTAGGGATCATTATGATTTCTAAGTATATCCGTCCGGCCCCGATAAATAATTGCGGCCACTGTAAAAAAAAATAGTTTTGAAAAACAACAGTAGACCCTTTTTAATCGTTCGTGCGCCGCGCGCTCCGTCGATTATTGTGACTAAAAAACGGTGAGAAACACCGCGAATTATTAAGGACGAAGATGACGTGGATAAAGAGAAGAAAAAAAAGAGTCAGGCGTAATAAACCGCAAAGAATTTTTCTATCTGAGGATCTCTCTGGTGCACATTTGTAACGAGCCGACGATCTTGCGAGGGACGTCGAAAAATATGAAAGGAGAGCGGGGAAAAGAGTTTTAAAAAAATCCAACTTCGTGTATCTTTCGAACGAGTCCCTCGTAAAATTAGAAATTGTATCCGACGAAACTGATACAACGTTGTGCGTGAGACTGTGACTTGTGGGCGTGCGTGGCTTCACCGCTTCGTAAATATATCACTAACAAAGTAATCGTCGTTGTGCTATTTTTTATAATCGAATTAATTCACTCTGAGTTGTATTATTGTACATTATTTTATTATCATTGATTTATTTTTTACACACACACACACACACTTGTCAGAATGTGCATTAGGGTGGCACAAATTTGAGCTCCACGTTTTCCCTCTTTCTCACCATACTTTAGAGAATTATCTTCTCTAAAGAAAAAAAGAAATAAAATATAAGGGAATATAAAATCGGTCCCCCGTTTCATCCGGTTGGAAGTGTGAGGTAAATTTAAAAAAAACCGTTTCTAAAGAAAAAAAAAGGATAAAGCGTAAAATACATTGGTGTGAAGTGAACGAAAAAAAATCGATTTTTAAATGAAAATTTGAATTTTTGGGAGGCTTGAGTAACATCTAAATATTTTTTGACCACTCGCAGCTTTCTCGACAATTTGTTTTCTTCTTTAAAGTAGATAATTGGATGGTGAGAAAAAGGAAGAAAATTGAGTTTAAATTTGTGCGACCCTATTGTGCATATTTTATTTTATTTCATTTTTCTTCCTTTTATTTTATGGTGACGTGTGGTAAAGCAAAAGTGAGAACAAACATTACAATCGATATGGTAAAATGGTAATATGGAACGGATTGACTTTTCACGTAGTTATGTTGATACTGGTATGACGTAATTGTGTAAGGGACGAGAAACGGAACGAATAGTGGAGACATTTGAGAGAATGTGTCGAAGAACTCGCGCCGAAGGCCTAGGCGGTTATCGTAAACTTTACGATCTGTACGGTATTGAAGTTTGCATCGTTGGAATGCATCGAAATTATTTCTTTTTTCTTCGTATTGGCCAATTTTTGTTTCCACATTTAGACTACAAATATGACTGAAATAATTTCGGGGATCCTTATTTTGGATCCATAACCAAAAAGTGCAAAAGGAAAGTTTGGCTAGTAATGAAAATGAAGAAATGAAAAAATGATGAAGGTTCGTTGCGTTCTAACGATGCAAACTTCAACAGCATACGATCTGGAGCAGGCTAAAATAACCCTGGACTATCCACGATTCATAAATTTTCTACTATGCTTTGGGAAAAAATAATCGACTGTTCGGAGCAATCGAGCGGCATTCAAAGTGACTTTTTAATGGGATTTATTATTTCATCGGAGAATAATAAAAACGTTGCCAAAATGACACGATTCGTTGCGAACTGCAACAGTCTTTATTTCTTGTTGATGAATAAAAATTCGTAAGTCGTCGAAGTCGAGAATTTTTTTTTTTAATTTAGTCTTTTCGGATTTGCGAAGTTTGGAATATTTTTTAAGCTTTGAACTTTGGCGAATTTTTTAATTTCTGAAGTTTTTTAAGAGAAGATACCACTGTGACGGGCCGGAAAGAGGTCGTTTTCTCCAAAAAATTGTTGTCTACTTGCTTATTTATTTGATAGTTGGAAAAAAGGTATGTTATTGAGCATACATTGAACTTACTCGTGTACATTTTTATTTCAAAAATTCAAAACGAACAACTTTTTAGAAGATCTCCATCTAAAATCTTTTTAGGAGAAATCGATAACTTGAAAATGGTTGATCTGAAAAATGAAAATGTTTTCTAACCTATATAAATGTAGTTCTCGATGTACGTAGCCGAAAAATAAAAATCACAAATGATGGGTGTTAAAAAAAAAAGGGTAATTTTGGCGACACTTTTACTTATATTCAGGGCTTAAAAAACACTAAATTTAAAAAAAGTCTACGTACAACGATAGCTAATGCAATTACGGACATTTTGGTTTTTCAAAATTAAAAATCGGACAATATCACTAAATCGTCTTCAACTTGGTCAATTTTCAATATTTTAACTTGAAATTATTTTCTCATATTCTCGAATATGTATACTTCGAGAAGAGCAAAAAAATCGATTTTTCAACCTTTCACAGTGGATTCCCGCCTCAAAGAATCCGCCGTCGACTACGGCACAAAGATTGTACTGAAAGATTACACAATCGTGAAATATCTAAAGAATCTTGGATACTCCGAGTCTAATAGCCAATCTTCGAAAATGCAAAAATTCGCGAGATGCCCGATCTCTCTTTCTCTCTCTCTCTCTCTTTCTCTTTATGACATTGAAGGTTGCATCATTGAAATGCAACAATTGCTTGTGCATTTTTCATTTCTTTATTTTTTATCATCCAGTCTTTTTCTAAAATTGAGGTTGTAAATCTCTGATAAGAATACGTAGAAACGTTTGCTGAAATTCACAGTCTGAAAGGGCCAAAAAAAAATTGCACAACAAAAAAGACTTAGGCGCAAGCTTCAAAATCATTCTTTCTCTCTTCTCTCTATCTCTGTCTCCGTCTCCGTTTCTCTCCCGCCACCTGAGGCCCCAATCGGCCAATAGCCCGCCCTTGTAAGGCTAAGTAATCCTTTCTTTACTTATCCTCGCAACCTCGAATTTTGCAGTACCATTTAAAGGGCCGCCACGCTACAACCCGAAGAGACGTTCCGTGGCGTTCGGCGGTATGACGACGAGCTGCTCGGCGAGCAATCTGGGCACGTTAACGAGGATACCGTCGTCGAGCGAGCATCAGGCCGGCCTAGGAGCGATGAGCCCGTCAACGAGCACGCTAACGCGAACGATCTCGGTCGATCAGTATCCAACGGGCACGTTGAGCAGGCTGTCGATTTCGGAACAATACCCGACCGGACTGTCGAACAGGGCAGCCTCGACGACGGCGACAACGACAACGACACAATCATCAACAGCCTCGTCCTCGTCGTCATCGTCGTCAGGCTCGTCGTCGTCATCTAGCGGCGAGCAATTGTACTCTTGCAGCAACGTAAAACGCGGCATTGCCACCAACGTCGAGCAATACGCGATGGGAACACTCAGCAGAGTCACGCCGAGCAACAACGAGAATTATCCAAATGCCGGCACACTGAGCAGAACGCCGTCCAGCGAGCGACAATACGCGAGAACAGGAAGCCTCACCAGAGCACCGTCCAACGAGCAATACTCGAACGCCGCGACAATTAGCAGAACACCGTCCACGGAAAAATACGCGGCCGCGAATCCCAGCAGAGCTTCCTCAACGGAACAACAGCAACAGTATTCGAGTAGCAATATCACACGAGCCGAGTCCCACCAAAGCAACCTGAACAGAGTACCGTCCATTGAACGTGCCGATAATAGCGCCGCCACCCAGAGATTACCGTCCGAACAACATCTCACGGGACCAACTCCGAGAGCACCCCAGCACGATCACCAACAAACCGGTCATCATCATCATCACCATCATGCCATCGTCAGCAGAAGCGAACATCTTCAAAACACCATCAATCGATTACCGTCCGAATATCACAGCCCCGGAGCCCTCAGAGATCCAACTGCGAGGTAAGCATAAACTGTCTTTGAAACGGGACCGGGAGTCACCGGTTCGGTCGGCGGAAAAGGCCACGTTACGAGGAAACGGATAAAGCCTATCGCGTTACAATGTTGACTCGGGATTAACTGAATAATCATGTGGAGAGTACGGACGGGTTTGAAGGAGCTTAGGGACTATTCACGATATGGTACGATTTGATTCACATTTGTGAAAATATATTTCTACATACACCGAGTGCACTCTCTAAATTTTACATCGATCGTTTATACCGTTTTTATGAAATGGACAATGGAAGAGACACTTTTTAACACAGCCGAAAAAATAGGCTTTTGGGGGATTTTTTTTTCAGAAAAACTACGAAATAAATGGAGATTACAAAAAAGGGTGTTTATCATACATATTAGTGACTGTATAGAATAATTTTTATGAAGCGATTAATTTCAATATGGCGGCTGTACAGCGTTTTTCTCAAAACTGCATTTTTTCAGTTGGCCGGAAGCATAACTCAGACAATTTTCAACAGATTCACTTGAAATGTTGAATATATGTTGAAAAATACATTGTCTATGGAAGTACGTAGGATTTTGTTATTTACAATTATCTGACGATTCCATAGACAATGTATTTTTCAAGATATTCAACATTTCAAGTGAATCTGTTGAAAATTGTCCGAGTTGTGCTTCCGGCCAACTTAAAAAATGCAGTTTTGAGATAAACGCTGCACAGCCGCCATGTTGAAATTAATCGCTTCAAAAAAATTATTGTACATAGTCACTGATATGCATGATAAACACCCTTTTTTGTAATCTCGATTTATTTTGTAGTTTTTCGGAAAAAAAATCCCCAAAAAGCCTTTTTTCGGCCTCTAGAGTGGCCTAAGACCATAATGTACTGAGTGATTTGACAGTTTTTCGCTCACAAGGAACATCACTTTGGTGTCCCCGACCGATTTTGTTGAAACTTTTCAACAGGAAGTGTATCAAAAACTAAGAGACACGTATTTTCTTTTATCGACGATAAAACGGTTTTAAGGGGTGAGCACCCTAAAAAATGGGGATGTTTTCCGTTGATAACGTTTTAACGGTACGAGATATAAACAATTTCAAATTGCAACAATGCTTATTTTTTCGTGTACGATACATTGGAGATGATAACGATAACGTTATCGACGAAAAACGAAAAACACCCCTATTTTCGAGGGTGAGTTTCGCCGCTTGAAACCGTTTTTCCGCCGATAAAAAAAATACGTGTCTCTTTGTTTTTGATACTCTTGCATATAAAAAAGTTTCAACAAAATCGGAGGAGGACACCAAAGTGATGTTCCTTGCCAATGCATCATGACAATTTCGTCATCAGTGTCATAACGTATTGAGTAATTCGACAGTTTTTCATAACATTTTTAACATTTTTTCACACTACTTCGTGCGTAAAACTGCCATTCAGAGATAAACTTAGCCATCTCCCTACGTTAAAAAGTGTTTCTTCAATTGTAAATTTTATAGAAAAGGTGTAGACGATCAATGAAAAATTTGGAGGGTGCATTCAGTATATGACAAAGAATTTACTGTATAAATTTGCATCGAATGATAACATATCGTCAATTGTCCCGATAGTTCTTAAGGGGTCTTCTCACTTTAGACGCTAGAAAGGCTATTTTCGTGAATTTTTTTGATAGGTTTATATTACAGATATTGATCTAAAAGTTGTTACTCTTAATAAATACACTTTCGAAATACATTTAAATGTTTTTTTATACATTTAAGGGAAGGTTCTGCCTTGTTGGGCCAAAAAATGTTCGATCACCAATTTTTTATGCGAAAAGTATTAAATATAGAATGTTGATATTTGGTATGGTGACTGAGCGGTCTTTATTGAGCATCAAAATATTTTTTAAAGTTTGACAAAACATGGTGGTGGGAGTGGGAGGACCCACGTATGTCATTCTTTGCCTGCGGAAGTCCTGAATCCCGGACAGGTGACCTGAAGCAAAAAAAACAAACAAATTTTTACTTTGTACAATGTTGTGTATAAGTTGACCTAGAATCAAGAAGAAAAATTGAAAAATAAAAAATAGTGAGCAAAAACTGCGAAAATTTTTGAAAAAAAAAAAACAAACTTCCTTCCGATCGCTCACTATTTTTTTATTTTTCAAGTTTTCTGCTTGATTCTCGGTCAACTTATACACAATATTGTACAAAGTAAAAATATGTTTGATTTTTTTGCTTCAGATCACCTGTCCGGGACTTGGGACTTCCGCAAGCGGAGAATGTCATCGTCCGCGCACCGACATACGTGGCTCCTCCCACTCCCACCACCATGTTTTGTCAAACTTTAAAAAATATTTCGATGTTCAATAAAGACCGCTTAGTCGACATACCAAATATCAACATTTTATATTTAATACTTTCTGCATAAAAAATTGGTGAAAAATCGAACATTTTTTGGCCCAACAAGGCAGAAGCCTTCCCTTAAGTCACTATTTATAGACGAAAATGGTAGTTGAAAAAATGTCCTAAAAAAATTGTAGGTCTGCGCTGTTGATGAAATCTCGGAGATGGATCATGCGAAATAAAAAAAATCAAACGGTTTTAGATCCAGTATATCAATCGCTATAGTGCATATACGATTTTTTATATATGCAAAAATAACAAAATGGCGGACATTTTTCGAAAAAACAAAAAAAACGTGTTTTTTCCCGTTTCTGGCAAAAAAAAATAGTAAATATAAATTTAAAAAAATCCTCGATATGCACTATAGCTATAGTTGTAAAGAATATGTGGTTCAAATTTCGTAAGGATCGGTCCAGGAGTTTCGAAGATTTCATCAACAAGCCGTCGAAAAACGTTGTTTCGAGAAAAACGCGTTCAAAGTTTGTTTGGGTTACATAAATACATAAAGAATTTTTTTAAATGTATCTCGAAAGTGCATTTATTAACTGCAACAACTTTTATATCAATATCTATAATATAAACCTATAAAAAAATGCATGAAAATAGACTTTTTTGCGTCTAAAGTGAGAAAACCCCTTAAGAGATGCATCGATTTCCTGATCCCTACACGTGCAAATGGAATCATTCAAATGTAAAGGCAAACATCACCAACGACACGTGTTGAGATAATACGAAATGACGTTATCGAATAATGGAGATATTTGTTTCCTCGATACGCGGCCACCTTGAAATTTCCCACCGACCATTTCAAAAGACAATTTACGCTTATGCCGAAATAACGATGAAAAATTAAAAGAAACGAAAGGCAAAGTAACAGTACGTGTATTGAAACGTAACGACGTTCACGAACGATTTCAAGATCACCGGGAGCGGAGCACTATCAGAACTTAAGAATAGAGGGACTGACGAGACTGCACGAGCATCGTATCGAGTTGCAGCATCGTCTGGACATTCACGGACGTACAATGGAGATGCCGCCGTCACCCTCGCCGAGCAGTCGGAGCCTAGCTCCCTTCAGCTCGGCTAGTTCCAGCCTATCCGAGGGCAGCAATCAGCCCTCCGGCGAAGATTCCGCCAGCATCGTCACAGGTACACAACGTCTTTATTCATCTTTTTTTTTTTGTTCCACCCCGCGCAAATACGAAACGCGCGGAAAATCAAAAAAAAAAAATAACACAAAAGAAAGAAAAACACTCGCGTAGACGGAAAATAAACGTCGAGGGGAGCTCGAGAAGCTGACTCTGTGCACAAACGATCAGGTGGAAGATTCATCGAGAATCATCGAAAATTTGTGTGCGTCGTCGCGAAGGAAGAGACAGTAGAAACAGACGCGTCCAGCGACATCGAGAATACGACAAAAAAAAACACAATAAAAAGATAGGATCATCAATATGGAACAGGAACAATGCGTGACATATGATTTTGTGTTTACAATGTTTTGTGGATATTTATATCTAGATGGGATGTTATGAAGACCTAGCTGTCCGAGAGTGTTCAATCCATTTTCAACCTGCCGAGATCATGGGTTTTTTTTATAATTTTTTTTTTTTACTTCGCAGCCCCTCGTATTTTTCGTGCAAACAAGTCCAACTTTCATACATATCATTACGCTGCAAACGATTATAGTAGATTATGTGCGAGTAGTGATGAAAACGAATGGCGCTGGAATGTTCGTCGGACATTCGTAGAATTCGAATGGCGAAATTACTCGAACTTTTCCGGAGTTTGAATAACTTGCATTCCAAAATTCAGACTATCCGCACATCTCTATAGAAAATATGCTGCAACGTCACAATTCATATGGCGCAAAAAATTGAAGGAGGCTGTGCATGCGCAATGTATATAATTTTTTTTTAATCATATAAAGCTCAAAGAAGCAACGATTTCGACGCGGCTCTCGTCGAGGTTCGCGTTTAGACGAGTTTTTCCATAGCTAACTAGCTCTTTTCCTTCTTCATTGTTATCGTTCGAGTTCGTTTAGAGCAATTTTTTTTTTTCATTTCTTCTTCTTCCTCTTCTCTCCGTTAGAGAATTCTCATCAATTTCGCAACGCACGTGGGCAACGTTATCGTACTATCAGGCTGAGTATGTCTGGCGTCGAGGATTGTCCAATTTCTGAATGTTGAATGAATTTTTTTTACAGATAAGAGCCTCGGCGATACCGCCTCGGATGTAATAAGCGACAGTTCGGGGGTCGGAACGTCGCAGTCCGACACGACCAATTCCCTCTCGATACCCGGGACCACGGTCGTATGCGTTGAGAGTTACAGCAGCGGAATTGCCGGTCACCTCACCATCAATCAGGGAGACATCCTCGAGGGTGAGAAAGAGAGACTACTTCGATTCATCGTCAATGGGCAAAAAAGAACATTTGGAATTCCAACCCCTCTTTAAATGGACAAAAAAAACATTTGGAATTTCACCCCCCTGCGTTACAATACTCCAGGATTGCGAATAATGCATTACTTTTTGTCATTTGCGTTTTCATCACTCATTACTTTACAGTCAGTAATGTAAAAAAATTCCATTACTCATTACAATACATTTTGTAATGCAAACAATTGCCATTAATGCTGTTGAAGTTTGCATCGTTGGAACGCAACGAATGTTTATTTTATATTTTATTTTTCGTGTATTTATTATTATTGAATTTTTTTTTCTCATAGATTTACATTGTAGATCGCTAAATAAATAGCTTAAAAATGGTTGAAGGTTTATCGGAGGCATAATGTGCCAAAAGAAATTAAAGGAATTCAGAAATATTGATTTTCGTTGGATGCCAACGATGCAAACTTCAACCTCATTTGCCATTACTCATTACATTGAATTTTGTAATGTAAAACATGTTCATTACTTATTACATTGGAATTTGTAATGTAAAATATTTCCATTCCTCATTACATTACATTTTGCAACGTGAAATTTCTCCATTACCCAATACAATGTAATGGGTAATGGAACTTTTGTACATTAAAAAGTCCAATGTAATGCAAAAATACAGCCAAACACAGTCAAAAATTCAAACACAAAATATTCAGACATTCAAACATTGGGTAATGGAATTTTTTTACATTGCAAAATGTAATGTAATAAGTAATGTATTTTCTTTACATTACATTTTGTAATGTAAAGAAAATCCATTACTCATTACATTACATTTTGTAGCAATGGAATTTTTTTTACATTACAAATTTTTTTATATTGCAAAGTCCCCTGGAACGCGTAATGGAAATATTTTACATTACAAAATGTAATGTAATGAGTAATGGATTTTCTTTACATTACATTTTGTAATGTAAAGAAAATCCATTATTCGATACATTACATTTTGTAGCAATGGAATTTTTTCACATTACATTAGTAATGTGAAAAATGTCCATTACTCATTACATTACACTTTGTAAAGTAAAAAAATTCCATTACCCATTACATTGGACTTTGTAATTTGAAAAATGTCCATCACCCATTACAATGTAATGTGTAATGAATTTTTTTTTTATCATTACACATTACATTGCATTTTGTAACGGGAATGTTTCACATTACAAAATGTAATGTAATGAGTAATTGAAATTTTTCACATTACAAATTTCGCAACCCTACAATACTCTTGCGAGACTAGCGTGAAATATTGTCCCTCGTTTGCAGTCACCGGAGCGACGGACTGCGGTCTCCTGGAGGGAGTCCTTCGAGGACAGGGTACCGGACTGTTTCCCGCTCATTGTGTCCAGGAGGTTCGTCTTCGTCACACGAATATACCGCTCGGTCCTCAAATCGTAAGAGAAGGACGAAATCGTGTGCTCGGAAGACGCGAATCGCAACACAAGTATTTCGCAACCGCGCCCAGATTAAAGAAGCCGTAAGTCCAATGAAATCGTGCCTTTTATCTCCATACCGAATTTGTATACTTTCTCGATTCAAACGGAAGCAATCTTTGTACATTGTTTCTTCTTGGCCACGATTTATCGTGACGTTTTCGTATCGTTGTTGGGCAGAGTAACGGCTGAGCCGAGAACCGTCGTGCTTCATCGATCGAGGAAGGGTTTCGGATTTGTTCTGCGCGGTGCCAAAGCAACCTCGCCCCTCATGGAATTGACACCATCGGCGAGGTATCCGGCTCTTCAGTATCTCGACGATGTCGATCAGGGAGGCGTTGCCGATCTTGCGGGACTCCGCAAAGGCGATTTTCTCATTCAGGTGAGATTTTAGCTCGATCGAGGGGCGAGATACCTTTAGGCGAGGAAAAAAATGCTGATTTTCATGATTTTTTTCCAAAAGAAAATATTTTTTACAACTTTTTAGACGTAGGGTCTTCTCTATAACTTTTTTTTGCCGTCACATGGTATTTTCATTAATGTTTAAAAATGGCAGACGTTTGGCACGCTCTCCTAAACGAGTTGCGGCAGACGTTTTCAGACGGTGTGACACGTAGCGTCGGTGGGATTAATCCCAAAAAAAAACCAACGTAGATTTTTCTTTCACTAACATTCATTCGCAGAATATGAACCAAGAAAAAGTGAGAAATTCTGTAAAACAATAAAATACTGCGCTTTGATGAAAAAGAAATAGAGGCTTTGAATTTTCCAAAAAAAATGGCCTCATTTTGCCGTAAAAAACCCACTTTTTCCCATTTTCAAAAACACCGAGGGTCATGTTTTAGACAATAAGGTTAGAAAGATTTATACCAAATTTCATTAAAATCGGTTTCGTTTTTTTTAGCTAGCGGATTAGTTTTTTTAGCTACGAGTCCCATCAGTTTTGAAAACGCAGTTTAAAAGACCGTACCATACATCCGCCATTTTCAAAGATTAATTTTACAAAATACCATGTAACAGCCCAAAGTGGTAGAAAAAAATACCCCAAGTCTCAAAAATGGCGAAGAAATCTTTCCTTTTGAAAAAAAATCATGAAAATGAGCAAATTTTGTCCTCGCCCAAAGTTATCTCCCTCCCTTAAAAGTGCACCAGTCGCGACTCGAGCGTTGTGATTGAACGTTTCGGCGATTCGACAGATAAACGGTGAGGACGTGACAACGGCGTCGCACGAGCACGTGGTCGATCTCATAAGAAGATCGGGTGAACTCGTGAGAATGACCGTGGTATCGCCGGTCATGAGTCTTCCGAATTCGCAATCGGCAGCAGCGTTGCCGACTAGTCAGCCAAATCAGAGGCAATACGCGACATTGCCCCGCAAAGGTAGCAACAACGTGCCGATGAGCGGCACACTCGGCAGATCTCCGGCACCTCTGCCGCCCAGAAGAGACCCAAAAACTACGCTTAGCGTTGGACGTGCGAGAGCCAGATCCATGGTAGCTGGGTTAGGTGAGCATTCGAGATCTCCCTCGGGAACTTCACCCTCGCGTCGCCCTGCTGTGTAAAAGTCGTCAGCACTGAAGAGGTCTTCTCTCTATTCACACGCTAAAAAAGGCTGTTTTCATGAATTTTTTGATAGGTTTATATTATAGATATTGATATAAAAGTTGTTACACTTAATAAATACACTTTCGAAGTACATTAAAAAAAAATTAATGTGTTTATGTAACCCAAACAAACTTTAAGGGGCTATACCAGTGTGAACGCTGAAAATTTGGGTGATTTTCGGGAATTTTTTGGAAGAAAAGTACTCAATTAAATGTTTCGGAAAATTAAGAATATATTTCACTTATATTCCATAATTTTTCCATAGAAAAATGTTGAGATCCAAGCGACTCATGCGCTGCCTTCGGAGGCGCCAAAAAAAAGTCCCTCCACTGCTGACATAATTCCGGCCGATTAAGTAACTGAAACCGAAAATGGAAAAAATGTCGTTAAACTGGAAGGTATTTCCTGTACAATGACGTAGGATTTTCGAAAAATATCAACATCTAACAAAATGGCGTTGTTATGAAAGAAAGTCTGTTTCCTTGCCTATAAAATGGTCGTTTTTTTCAATGCCAAATCGTCAATTTTAATCCAATCGAAAATATCCTACGTCATTGTAGAGTAAATATATTCACGAGAACTCAGTTCAAATTTCAAGTCGATCGGATAATTGCTGTTGGATTTACAATGTCAGCAAATTTGAAAACTCATTTTTTGTTCTTGAAAGGTTAAAAATCTTGAAAGGATAAAAATCTTGGAGGTATAAAAATCTTGAAAGTATACAAATCTTGAAAGTATAAATCTTGAAAGTATAAATCTTGAAAGTATGAAAATCTCATCTCATATTCTTGAAAGTATAAACTGTCGAAAAGGGAAAAAAATCAATTTTTTTAAGTGTCACACTGGTATAGCCCCTTAAACGCGTTTTTCTCGAAACAACGTTTTTCGCTGGCTTGTTGATAAAATCTTCGAAACTAATAAACCGATCCTTATGAAATTTTAACCACATTCTTTACAACTATAGCTATAGCGCATATCAAGGATTTTTTTAATTTTGATATTTACTATTTTTTTTGCCAAAAACGGTGAAAAAAACACGTTTGTTTGTTTTTTTTTCGTAACATGTCCGCCATTTTGTTATTTTTGCATATATCAAAAATCGTATGACATGCGATATAGCCATTAACATACTGAATCTAAAATTGTTTGATTTTTTTGTTTCGGATGATCCATCTCCGAGATTTCATAAACAGCGCAGACCTACAATTTTTAGAACATTTTTTCAACTACCATTTTCGTCTATAAATAGTGACTTAAATAAATAATTTTTTTTAATGCATTTCAGAAGTGTATTTATTAAGTGTAACAATCTTTATATCGACATCTATAATTTAAAACTATCAAACAAAATTCATGAAAATATACTTTTTTGGCGTCTAAAGTGAGAAGACCCCTGAAGTCACCAAAATGTACACGACTCGCTCAACGAGTACGAGATAACGATGTTTCGCCGAATTTTTCAGAAGGCGGAGGTGAGAAAGATGACCGCGACGACGTAACGTCGACCGGAGGAAAATCCAGCAGCGCCGAATCGATTCATTTGCCCCAGCAATCGTCGACTGGCTCGAATACCGGTCAAAACACTCCGGTACAACCAAGAACGGCGAGTATCCGATCAAGACCCACATCGAGCAGAATTACAGCCGCCGAACTCGAGGTAAGTTATTCTTTTTATTTTCGTACGAAAAAAAAAATAGATTTAACGTGAGCTGGCATCCTCCAATTGCACGAACAAGGCGAGACTGTGAGCTTTTTCGTTCATTCGCAAAAAAATCATTCAGCATTAGTGAAAACGTGAAAACGAGATCCATTTGCGAATGTTGTCGAGCTTCGAAGCACGCGAATCATTCGATCGACTCGAGCATCTGCATTGCTTCGATTGCAGGAACTTTTTCAACGCCAGCAGGGCAGCGCCAGCGGCCAGTACGGCTCATCCATGATGAGCTCTCACTTTCAGACTGGCCAGGCGACCAAATCACATCCGTCCTCGCCCGCGAAGACCGGCAGGGTCTATGCGAGCGTCGCGGAAATGAAGCGGAAGGGAAAAGTAAGGAAAAAAACGTGCTTCCGCGTCTCGAAGCGAAAAACGATATAACGAGCAAAAAAAACTAACAATTTTTTATCACTAACTTCAACGGGCCGTGAAATTACCATTATTGTCACGTACAAAATCGTCTCATCCCTCTACTACCGCTGCGTCAGCCGAATGGCAACGTCGTGTCGAACGCCAATCTTCGCCCTTTGTAGTCAATGAAGTGGCTGACGAAACTTTCCTCACTTTCCATACGAACAAGGGAATAAGAGAGAACACGAACAATGGTCGCGTCGATCGTTTCATCCAAGATGCATGTGTACCCCGGTAATGGTGGACGTCTGCATGTTTGTTATAGTGGACGCGAAAGTCAGCACTAAGAACGTGCAACAGAACGCGAACGGGCAAACAAGGGCTGGTGGATGAGGACTACTTGTATTACTGACCGATAATACGTTAAATTTACAGAGCGCCTGAAAGCTTTAGCATGACATCAGGTGACTAGTAATACAGGAAAGAAGGGAAAACTCGGATCGTAACGAGAATTGTGATATTAGCGTACTAACGACACACGATGGCTTAAACTCTCACGCTTTTCACAACGGCTGTCAGATAATGTGTACATACGTAACTAACAAAACCTGCGAGCCTGCCACGATGTTCCAGTCTATTGTTTCCTTGGGTCCTTCCTTTCGTTCATGATATTCCAATTAGAGCTTGGACTATCGGAGCTTTTTTTACACTGAAAAAAAAAATTCGTTCATCCATCCAAAATTCAGTTGGTTTAACAAAATTGTATCTTTAAATACGTTCAACTTGGTTGTGATTGGCATAACAAAACAGTATAGTTGGGCAGTAACCAAAGATACATTTGAACTATCTGCTCATTTGGCATGTCTGAGCAACTGTTGAAACAACAACATTTCGAGACAACAAAATGCATTTTGTACATGCAACGATTCTTTTTTCTCGGTGTATTACCGGTATGATTTCGATATCAACAGGTTGTAATATCGGAATATCGGTATTTCGATATCTTCCGATATTTATGGGGAACCTTTATTGAAACGTTGGAAGCTTGAAGGAACTTGTAGAAATAAAAGTGTACAGTTAAGCCCTTAAATACGCGATTTCGCCGATTTTCGAAGGTCATTTTCTAGACGCGGTTAAAAAAAATGACGCATATATTGACAACATTTTTTTTACATATCATTTATGCACATGGGAAAGTATATGTAAAAAAATCAGAAATATTAACAAATGGCCGAGATATAACATAATAAAGCAATGTATTTTTTTTGGGCGCGCGTTGATGGTGAAAGTTCTGAGCATCGATGTGGGTGTCTGGAAAAAAAATAAAGATATTTATAATTGCACAATGAATGTATCTTCAGTGTGAACGAACAATATTATTTTTTAAAAATTATTATAATAAAATTCGAAACTTAAAATTTTTTTACTCAATTTTCTGTCGGTATTTTATTTTTTATATTTTTTCGTTTCATTGAAATTTTTGTTTCTGTGCTTCACACGATAGGTGATGATACTAAGAATATGTTGTACAAATTTCAAAGCGATCTGAACTTTCGTTCAAGACTTAGAACTTTCACAAGGTTCAAAAAAGTGAATCGTGGAAAAACGGCTTTGAAGTTGGCGGTCGGGCGCGCTGCGCGGTATCTATTATAAATGCAATCTTACCTTATTTTTGGAGTTTTTCAATTCTGTAAAGCTTAAAATATTTCTAACCGTTCAGGCTAATGGAAACAAAATTTAAAAAAAATGAAAGCTTTTGAAATTTTCTCGCGTATATAAGGCGTATGAAACCACAATATTCATTAAAAATCACCGTCTTTTATTAAGATCTTTATTTATTACACACTTCCAAACATACTCTGCGATGTTTTTAAATATATCCAACCCAACATAAAATAAAGAAACAAACAAAAAACAAAAATAGGCACTTTCATGCAAATCAAAAAGTAGTAAACAAGCAAAATGGAAAATTAGGGGGTTTTATGCAAGACAATAGTAGCTACCAGAATGCAAATAAATGGCATAGCTTGTGGCAGGCACAGCATGGTCATTTTAATTAACGAGATTGAAATTGTTGAAACAATGACCGCAAAAAACCGAGAGCATCTGAAGTTTCGTCTTTAAGAGATGACCTTACCTGTAAGGCGGTAAGTCGCGGAACAAAAGGCCCTTTCTGATTCCACACTCGTGGATAAATAAGTTGACACTTTGGAAATGTTTAATGGAGGAAATAATATTTCAATACTGTTAAGGGACTATACCAGTGTGAACGCTGAGAATTTGGGTGATTTTCGGGAATTTTTTGGAAGAAAAGTACTCAATTAAATGTTTTGGAAAATTAAGAATATATTTGGCCATGTTTGACCTATATTACATAATTTTTTCATAAAAAAATATTGAGATCCAAGCGACTTATGCGCTGCCTTCGGAGGCGCCAAAAAAAAAAGTTCCGCCACTGCTGACATGATTCCGGCCGATTGAGTAGCTAAAACCGAAAAAGGAAAAATGTCGTTAAACTGGAAGGTATTTCCTGTACAATAACGTAGGATTTTCGAAAAATATCAAAATCTAACAAAATGGCATAATTATGAAAAAAGTCTGTTTTCTTTCCTATAAAATGATCGTTTTTTTCCAATGCCAAATCGTCAATTTTCATCTAATCAAAAATATCTTACGTCATTGTAGAGTAAATATATTCAAGAGTACTCAGTTCAAATTTCAAGTCAATCGGATCATTGCTCTTTGAGTTACAATGTCAGCAAATTTGAAAAATCTCATTTTATATTCTTGAAAGTGTAATAATCTTGAAAGTATAAACTGTTGAAAAAGGCAAAAAAATCGATTTTTTTAAGTGCCACACTGGTATAGCCCCTTGACCATATTAAAAAAAAACAAGCTCAAGTAACTTAAATGTAAACAATAACAATTACAATGTTATTCCAATTTTGTTCAACTCTGATATCGAAATATCGGTATCATTCGAATTCACTATTTCGGTTTTTCGATCGAAAACCGGTATCCACGCTCTGATTCCAATCCTCTCGTTAACGCAATCGCTAATTATCATTTGACACCGCGTCTTTTCTTTTTGTTTTCCGAACACGTTACCGAATCGATTATTTGCGAGAATCTTCGTCGTTTTCATTGGCCGAGCCGGTAAACACCAGAGCACGCATACGATTGTCGCTGATTGAACGACGGTGATTGGAGAATAATAAGGACTCGTTGTTAATATTCGCGTATTGGCATTCCAGTCGAGCTCGAGAGTACGATTCTTCGGTGGGCTAGGTGGTGGGTCGGATCTTCACAGGGATTTCCACAGTACGCCCGATCTCAATGTGCAAGCGCAGTCGGCCATTCTCGGCGCGAAAGGACACCGAAGCCAGGAGGACGTTAACGCTCTGATCGGAAGAAACGCTCTTCCGCCACCGAATCATCCACCGCCACCACCGCCGGTTGGCCAAGTCGTCAAAGTCAACGTTGGGCCGAACGCACCCGACGTCGTTACACCGTCTTCGGTTTACGACAATATGGCTCACATCCAGCAGGTCAAAGGTAGAAAAAAAAGCAATTCTTATCGACGAAAACTATTTTTTAATAAATGTTTTGCTGTTAGTACAGTCGTGTTGACGCTGGGAAACCCCGTAATCGGAAAAAATTAGAAGAAGGCTAGTTTTTTGACAGGCGATTTTGTAGATGCCGCGGGTGCTAAATCCAAGTTTGCCTAAAAATCGGGGTGTAGGGTTTTTTTTAGGGGATGAAAGGGGATGGGGGTGGATTAATGCCAAACTACAACCCCTACGAGGTCGGCACCGTGAGACAAAATGTACAGAAAAATCCGGGCTTTAGTTTTGTCCACAGTGCCGAAGTCGTGGAAGTTCATTTTGGGGGTGAAAAAGCGGGGTGAAATTTTGAAAAATCAGTTTTAATTCCATAACTCTTTAGAAAAAAATCGTACACTTTTGTTCCAATGCATACGTTGTACCCCTTGAAAATACGCGTCGATCGAATATTCGATCATCACTCTCCAATAATATCTTCACCCCCAAAAAAAGGTCGAAATACCAACAAAAAATTGTTTATTGAATAACTCGAAAACAATCGATTTTTCGGGTATGGTTCAAATGTACGAAATGTAGAGAATAATTTTCTCTATATTTTCGTTTCTATGGACCACCCTTGAATTTTGATTTTCTAACCCCTCTCGGGGGTTGGAAATTCAAAATGAAATTCTGGGCAAACCGCACGAATTCGCCGCCGTGGAAGACTTTGTAGCTTGAACCCTCAGCTACATTTTTGTTCTCAGCGCCAAACTCGTATCTCTTCATTTTCGGTTCATAATTTTCCCAGAATTTAGTTTTGAATTTTCAACCCCTGAGAGGGGTTCGAAAAAGCAAAATTCAAGGGTGGTCCATAGAAACGAAAATATAGAGAAAATGATTCTCTACATTTCGTACATTTAAACCATCCCCGAAAAATCTATTGTTTTTGAGTTAATCAATAAACAATTATTTTGGGAGTGAAGATATTATTGGAGGGGGATGATAAAATGCTTGATCGACGCGTCTGTGCCAGGGCTACAACGCTCCCATTTGACCAAAAATTGTAAGAATTTTTCCTAAAGAGTTATCGAATGAAAACTGATTTTTCAAAATTTCACCTCACTTTTTCACCCCCAAAATGAATTTCCACGACTTCGGCGCTGTGGACAAAAATAAAGCCCGGGTTTTTCTGAACACTTTGTCTCCCGGCGCCGACCTCGTGGGGGTTGTAGTTTGGCATTAATCCACCCCCATCCCCTTTCATCCCCTAAAAAAAACCCTACGCCCCGATTTTTAGGCAAGCTTGGATTTAGCACCCGCGGCACCTACAAAATCACCTGTCAAAAAACTATCCTTGTAATTTCCGATTCCAATATACAGCACGACTGTACTATGTTGTTTAGAAAAAAAAATAAAAATCTTCCACTGATCGATTCCGTAGAATTAGCGGCGGCCTCGTCCGAGGGTGGCTACGGGGTAATGTCGAGTTTCCGGCCGTCGAACAGCGCCAAGCTGTACGCATCACCGGAGGACATGAAGACCGTGGGATATCGATCGCGCAGCTTGCCCGCTCATACGACCGGTTCGCACATAAGAAAGTCTCACAGTCTTCGTACGCCCAACAACGCGGCCTTCAAGCAAACGGCCAATTGCCAAACGACCTCGAGCAGCGTGACGAACGTGAACGCGGCGACGAACGGCGTGGCATCCGGTAATCCCGCTGGCAACAACAACCAGTACGCCCAGCCGCTAAAGACCAATCGCAGCCACAGTCTAGCCGGTACACGGGAGAGAAAGAAAAAGTCCATGACGTCGAGTGCGTCGGTGACGAATCTGTCGTCGAGCCTCGGAGCGCCACCGATACCCGAGCCCGACTACAGCCTCTCGGAATCCGAGAACGACGACGACGTCGACGGCGACGAGGAAGAGGAGGAGGAGGAAACTGACGAGGGTGAATCGGAAATCGCCAAAGAACTCGAGAAAGCCGCTGCTCGCGAAAAGCTCGAATCAGCCCGAGAAACATCGGGCAATTCTAACGCATCGGGTAGCAGCTCGTCCGGCAGTAGCTCCTTACCGCACTCGTTCAGCGTCGAGGAAATTCAAAAGGTCAGGACCCAGCTGAAATCATCCAAGAGTCATCCGAACGAGTTTTTGTTGAGCCAACAGACTCAACAGCTCGTGGAGGACGGTGACAACAGCTCGAGCGGCGTGAGTTCCGATCAGGACGTGCCCGTTGGACCGCCAACCGGCTTCGACGATACCAACAGAAACGACAACGTTCCCCAGTCGAACATCACCGCCGCCGCCGCCGCCGCCGCCGACAAGGAAAACAACAATCCAAAGAGGACGAATTACAGCAGCGGCATGCTGACGAGGCACGCCGTTAGTCTCGCACAATTACCACCGCCGATCGAGGCCGACGCCGAGGAACAAAACAACGATCTATTCGTACCCCCACCACCGGAATTCAACGCGGGACCCTCAGCGAGCAGCAACGGCGCCGAAAACGAGCTTGTGTTCGCCCCACCACCGCAATTTTGCGACACTCGACAGCAGCAATCGCAAAATCGCGTCAAAATCATCGGCGCGATACCGAAGGTCGGCGGTAATCAGGTCAAGCCACCGACCGGCCGATTGCACAGCCAGTAGATGCGAAACGTCGCGACCGAGATTCGTTGTCCATCCGTCTTTCTCTCTTTATCTTCGTTTCAGCCCTGTCGCAAGATTTGAAGATACGCTGAAGAAAGATCGGTCGTGAAGATCCGCGCGTCATTCGCGATTGAGAAATTCGTCGTTCTTGGCGATACTGACGAACTGTTGCGATCCGCCCCGCAATTGACAACCGCGTGGCACTTATCCGTGTGGCCGAAACGATCGTTTTAAGGCGATAAGTTTTAAATCCGGGGACAGACGTAATATTTCGAATATATCGGTCGTAGTTCTAAGTCATAGCGAGAGAGAGAGAGAGAGAGAGAGAGAGAGAGAGAGAGAGAGAGAGAGAACGAGCGCGAATGAACGACGGGAATAGTAAAGATGTGAACGTATGAGCGAGAGGAGAGTCTACATGTACGGTTTGTTTTACATGTTTCTATATTCGTCTATGACGTGTGTTTGATATTTTTTTTTCTCAAAAAAACAAATCGGTAATCAACAGATGGTGGCATAAGAAAATCAGTCACGTGAACAAACCCTGGCACGAACACGGCGCAAGATTTTTTCGAAGGCCTGCTTCGACGACAGTGACAACGTTCGGAGAATCGCTCGTGCGTCACGTGAAAAATGATTGTTACGTACGAAGTAAAAAAAAAAACACACAATACACGTCATCGACCTCGAAGAGTTAATTTCCATAGAACTCTTAATTTAATGTCGCGTATCTATAATCATATTCGCACACGCGCTTATGCGCGTGTATGCGTGAGTGTGCGTGTGTCCATAATATCACGCAAAGAAAAACGGTGTCAAAGTGCGCGCAAGACCTGATGACACGTTTCAACTTGGTATCCGACTGATTATACAATTACACGTATATAATGAGAGAGGACATCAAGGGTAGGAGGGTCCGGAAGCGTCGAGGCAGACGGTACAAACGGAAGCGAAAAACACGAAAGGTCGAAGCGCAACCTACCTACGTTTAAGTTCTTCTTGTGACTAGACTACTACTGCTCAAAAGCCTAATTACGCAAAGCTACTCACAAAGTCATTAGAGATTGTTTCTAGTTTTAATAACGGATAATTATACTATATAACTGTGCGTGAAAAGCGAAGAGTAGAAGAAGAACAACATTCCGATACTCGCGAGTAGAAGTTGAATTTCGTATGCACTGTTATAGGCTGAACGAAGGATGAAAAAAGAAGTCGAAGAGGCAAGGAATTCGACAAACGAAAGAAATAGTACTCGATAATTTTCGTCTTGTAAGATAGAGACCGTATTCCTTCCATTCTTGATAACCGGACCACTTCGGGAGATCGCGAGGTTTCGCACTTTTTCATATTGTTAACAAAATGAAGCAAAACAAAATGGAGCGAGAATAAAAAAAAAACTGGAAAAAGCAATACAAAAGTTGATCCGAAAAATGGGTCTTTTTCACGCAAGATCGCGAACGCAAAGTTTTGTGATACTCTGGCATTAAAGGGTTTCTCGTAGCTTCCCTCTGCGTATGTTGCGAACATATTATATTTGTTTATTTGTTTTTTTTTTCCGCGTTTGTTTCTTAACTTGTACATAGGCGACGCGTCCTCGTAAGTGTCTGTAATCGGTGATGATCGAGTGACGCTCTTGTCGAATCGCTAAAGAGAGAAACACACATACACGCCTCGAAACCTCTCGTTTCCTCGCTGACAGTGCTATATATTGTAAATATATAATAACGAATACCATTGCTACATATATTGAGACATCAATTGAATTAACGCGATTGAGTTTTTATTATTATCGGAGCTGGAGGATACGGTAATATTAAGCGTCTCTCCGTGTGAACGACGTCCTTCCTAATGATTCGTTCTATATGCCTTCGCAAATTATTAAAGACAACAAAAATCATTTAACGATGAAGTATGAGTATTACGTCACCGCGTATTCGGCTCGTCGAATCGCCACTCGGCCGACGAACACGCGAAAGCAAAATAAATATGAGATACACGATACGGAAGAATAAAAGAAAATGACAAATTGATACGCAAGAGTGAAATTTATGACGCAGTCGTCAACCACAACGCGTTCCTGTCCAACCAACTGCCGGTTTCGTTCACGTTGTTGGGGATCATCGTATTTCGACGATCCCTGGAAATATCAAACTTATGATTGTTATAACTAGGAGCCTTCGAGAGAGATGAACTTGTAGAGCAATTTCTGCCATCAACTAATAGGACCAAAGCATCAAATATCCTATATCAGTAAACGAAATAAGTCGTCATCCCATCATCGAGCTTTCTTCGTGTTCCTTTCGTTCCTTTGACGCAAAGTTCGCGAAGAAAAAAAGAAAAGGCATTTGACGGATCAATTGTACGGGTGTGACCGCGACGAGCCTGATACGTCGGTGAAGACTGTAGTTACGACATTCCTGCCAAAAGTAATATAATTAATGATTAATATATCGAAATTTATACGAGAGATAGTACACGCGGCCGTGAATCGTGGCCGTGCGTAAATTTCGTACATTATAAAATACCGTATATTTACGATCGTGTGCCCACTGTGCAGTTTAGCAAGCTGTAACTTTGTAACGTTGCGTTATTATCGTCAAATTCACGTCGGGTACACGGGCGATTTTCTTGCCGCGAGGAGACCCGATCAATTTTTTTTTTTGCGAATTGTGAAAAAGAAGAAAAAATAATAACTCTAACAAGTTCTCGTAATTGAATCACATCGTTCGAAATTGTATCGGCAATTGACGGGCTCGCTGGAGTTCTTTTTTTCACCCTGCACCTTCAACTACGAGTTTCGACGAAAGACAAGCCGGTGCCGAAGAAATTTGTGTACCGGGCAAATCAGTCGCATTTCCTCCCCGTATAGAGCTCAGTAACTACGCGATAAACGAAAGAGACGCAAACGCACGGCAACATATTGGGGAAGAAAAAAAATCACGTAATCGTTTGTACTGTATTTAATGACTAAAGAAACGTAGAGTTATCGATGATGATGAATTTCATCAGTTTGAGGGGTCAGGCTACTGTGAAGACCCGAAAATCAGGGTTATTTGAAAAGAATAATTTTTAAGGTGTAAGTAAAATGATGGAAAAATCGTTTGGACATTTATTTGTATGTACATTGATGAATTTGTGTACCAAATTTCATTAAAAAATATTAATAATTAAAGAAGTTATAAACAATCTCGTGAAGGATCTTTGGACGTGAGAGGCCCACGGTGTACTTGATTTTGGTCACGCGGTTGATCTGAAACGAAAAAACGTGTTTTTAAAAAATAGATAATAGTGTTTGAATCATGAAAAAAAAATTGGTATTTTTTTCGATTTTTCGAAGAAAAATGACATTATTATTGATAACTAATGAAAAAAATGTTACGAAGGAAAACGTCGGTCAAGACTAAATTACGATTGCCCTGAATGAGTGTACTAAATTTCACGTCAAGTCGCTCATTAGATGTCGAGAAATCGTGTACACCGTTTCGAGAAACATAGTTTTGAGGACCTTTTTCTTCAATTTGAGTTGCCTCAAGCGACGAACGAGAGTTTTGACATTTTCATGTAACGCCTTCATTCGATACACCGTAGATTGATCACGCAAGCACTTTTTTTCGTCAGTACTATCCGTAAAAATATTTAAAACAGAACATATATATATAAATACACACATGATAAAAAGTATATTATATATGGGACATTCCACGCTATTTCACCTAACCCGTGACCCCGACCATTCTTGGTTTTCCTGATTTTTTTGTTGTAAAATTGTAGGAAAAAAATATCCACATCAATCTTTAGATTTTTATCTCTTCTGTTATAAGCGCTATAATTTTCCAAAACATGTCGATATCGGTAGTTTTGGAAACGTTTAAACGCTGCCAACTCCTGAACCAATTGAGATATCCACAAATGTCGCTATATAGTTTTTTTTCATTTTGAAGTATACTTTCGTTGAAAAATATGCAAAAATGATGAATTATCAATGTCAACGTTTTTTTTGCTTCTAAAGTGAAAACTATATTTTTCAAAGATGATTGCCTTTTGTTATTTAAAAAAAAATCTCAAATAGAGTGACTCATTCTAAGATTTTTATCATTGTAATCTCCAATAATGCTATAAATGATTTTATGATTTCCAATTCGGCTTCGACAGGCCTGAAACAGTTTATTTTTACTTTGTTCTGAATTTATCGATAAAATATTTTTTATTGATAATCTTTTTTTTCGTTAAATTCCGATTTTTTATTCAGTCATTTTTTTCGTTTAATTCCGCACAAATGAAAAATAAAGCGTTTCAGGCCTGTCGAAGCCGAATTGGAAATCACAAAATCATTAATAGCATTATTGAAGATTAAAATGATAAAAATCTTCTAAAAAAAATATTATTAATTCGAGAACAAGTAGAAGGAAAAATGGGCCCACGATGAGACTAGGCTTAAAAATCATATCACTCTATTTGAGAGCATTTTTTGAAAAAAATAACAAAAGGCAATCATCTCTTTAAAAAATAGTTTTCACTTTGGAAGCAACAGAACGTCGGCATTGATAATTCATAATCTTTTCATATTTTTAACGAAAGTATGCTTCAAAATGAAAAAAAAAAATATATAGTAACATTTGTCGATTTTTTAATTAGTTCAGGAGTTATCAGCGTTTAAACGTTTCCAAAACTTACGAAAGATTTTTTTGGACAATTATAACTCCTAAATGAAAAGAGATAAAAATCTAAAAATTGGTGTGGATATTCCTTTCATGGGGTACAATTTTACAAACAAAAAAATCAAGAAAACCAAAGATGGTGGGGGTCAGGGGCGAGGTGAAATGGTGTGGAATGACCCATGTACAAAACGTGAAGTTATTCTTTATATATGCATGCGACGTGGTGAAGTTTGCAATGTAGGAGTGCAACAAAAATTCCTTTTCATTTCTTATTTTTTATTATTATTCAACATCATCTTTTACAGACTTAGGTTGCAGATAGATAAATGAGGATCCTCAAGAATGTTCACGCTGTTCTCGTAGCTTAGATCTACCTAAAGAAGTTTGGGGAGTAGAATAAAAATGAAATTTCGATGCATTCCAACGATACAAACTTCATCGTCATTGCGTACATATGTGCATATAATTTAATACGGTGCGAATATGGTGTCGCGTTGAATTGAAGCGACAATCAACGTCGGCCGACATTATTGCACTGAGAACGACTGAAACTTGGAACGATACGAAGAAAGCAATAATTATTTTGTTGAGGAGTTAGACTACTGTTATGACCCAAAAATCAGGGTTATTGAAAAAAATTAATTCCGAAGGAAAAAGTAAGATGATTAAAAAATCGCTTGAACATTTATTTGTATGTACATCAACAAAATTATATACTAAATTTTATAAAAAAATATTAATGAAAAAAATTATAAACAATTTCGTGAAGGGTCTTTGAACGTAGGGGGCTGAACGGTGTACTTGATTTCGGCCACCGGTTGATCTGGAACAAAAAAAAACATGTTTTTCTCAAAATAGACAATATTGGCGAAGACTTGGCAAAGCCTTTTTATCGTGTTACAATCGTCAGAAAAAATTGATTTTTTTCTCTCGATTTTTCGAGGAAAAATTACATTATTGTTAATAACTAATGAAAAAAATGTTAAGAAGAAAAACGTCGGTCAAGATTAAACTACTATTACACTGAATAAGTCTGCCAAATTTCAAGTAAACCCGTTCATTAGATGTTGTGAAATCTTGTACACCATTTTGAGAAACATAGTTTTGAGTAAAACGCGTTTAAAGTTTTACCAGCAGTTTTATCATTGTAATCATAAGTTTACCTGCAATCTATAATTCCTGCACCATATGTTGGACCTTCCTCTTCAATTTGAGTTGCCTGAAGCGGGAAACTATTTTTTGAAATTTTCGCAGTAGCCTAACTCCTTAAATGTAACCCACGATCGTTGTTAATTCCTCCATTGCGCAATAGAATGATTATTGTGGATCGTGATCGACCAATCGTCATTCCCGACCCACACAACCATATCTAACATTCTAATTGATATTATAGGATCGCAGTGTCTTTTGTATTATCATTATTGTATACCGTAAGTCAGGAGGTATAACAAATCTTTCGAAGATAAATGATAACCGATAGCGTTCAATTATAACAATTCCTTCCTATGGCATGTTTTTTTGTTTACTTTGTTTCCGTTGTCGCGTTCAATGTTTCCTCGTGGCCTCATGTGACCCAGGCCTATGCGGAAACATCCGGCACATCCGTATACCTTTCCATAGACTTCAAGTGGCTCAAGAGCATATCCTCGCGAGGCCCAAGCGCTACGAACAGCCAAGCCAGAACTGCGAGACTGTCCTTTGCGATGGTGAGGTTCCGCCAAATAGTGAGATCTTTCTCGCTGATGATGCCGGTCGAATTCTGAAAGCAAACATCGGAGTGTTCTACACGCTGCAAATTGCCACTCCTCAAAACCGATGCAAGAGTCGGTACGTTTGGAATATACGTATACAGAGTATCCACGTACATTCTCCGTTGCAGTTATGTTTCGCGTGTAACCGAGCAGCGACACGTTGTCGTCAACGGAGAGACTGGCTTGGTGCAAAGAAAACGTCGCCAAGTAAAGCGGTACCGCCAGGAACGATTTCCAATGCTCGAGGTAAATTTCACGAAAGTGCTCGATATTCAAATGCGCCAAGTCGAATCTGCAGTTATTATGAGGTTTTGGAAAAACGATGGTAATGGTGAAGTTTACATTATTTCGACTATACTAGTTACAGTGCATGGTCTGACATACAGGTCTGGAAACTCCAGCGTTTTTGAGTGGTGGAGATCACCGTTAGTGAGGCACAAACTTAGTTCTTCGTTTATCTGCTAGGAGCGCCGCCACGTAGGGGTCTTGTAGATATAAATATGTATACAGTAATGGATAACCTCCTCAACGTCTCTGAATCGTGTTTTCGTGTTTCGTTGTAGTTTCGAAAGAAAGTAAACGGTCTATTCAATTCATCAAATGCCTAAAGCGTGCATCAGACCGAACTGCTGGAAAAGTATCAAAAACGATAGTCGAAAGTGTGCTTAAAGTTCCGTAGGACGAAGAGTTACGGCAAAAATTGGAATTCGCAATTTCTGGCATTAAAGAGCTAAAATAGTGCAAAACCCCTTGCACTACAAAATGTTTTATTTCACTGTCTCAAGAGTCGTGTGCTCTCGCTTGATGTTTACAGAAACCGTTAACTAATGTTTTCTTCTTTTTCTTTTTTCATTCTGGGAATTTCCTTGAATCACAAATAATCGTCGTTCTCCCCATAGGATCAGTAGTGAAAAAAAATAATTTTCCATTCATATCGCTCATAGAAATATTGTTTATTCTTTATTCCGATAAATTTTCACCGTTGCAGAGATGTGCGAACCTGCTTTTGATTGGCTCACTCCAAGGTAGCAGCGCTCCAGGTGACAGAAGCGAGAATTATCACTTCGCCTCATTATCTGACAAGGAAAGGTTGCGAGGTCGAACTCTCCGATTTCGATGAAATTTGGCATGCTTGTAGAATAAGCGACACGGTTTTTTTTAATCTGCGAAACCCGATTTTTAAGGGTTGAAACGCACCTTTGAAAATTGGGGTGTTTTTCGTCGAAAACGTTTTAACGGTACGAGATACGAAAAAAAATTCAAATTGCAAAAAATGTTAATTTTTTCGTGTACGATACATTGGAGATGAGAACGATAACGTTATATCGGCGAAAAGCACTCCTTTTTCGAGGGTGTGTTTCACCCCTTAAAAATCGGGTCCCGCAGATAGAAGAAGAAGGGTCACTTATTTTTACCCATTCTACAAGCATGCCAAATTTCATCAAAATCGGAGAGATCGACCTCGCAACTTTTCCTAGTGAGTCATTTATAAGTCTTCAGGCCAGTATGTAAGACCGTGGTGGGGGGTGACTCAGATAATGAGGCAAAGTGGTATTTCTCGCTTTTGCCACCTGAAGCGCTGCTACCTTGGGGTGAGCCAATCAAGGTAGGCCCCCACAGCTGTGTAATGGTGCAGATTTTCGGAATAAAGAATATTTTCAAGAGTAATATGATTGGGAAATTCTTCGGCTTTTTTTTTACTACTGATCATTAATGACATTTGTAAACATCAAGCGAGAGCACCCGACTTTTTCGATATATATTATATTATAAAATATAATATATTCTAGTGCAAATGTGTCGCGACGTCTTCAGCACTTAAATGCTCAGAATTGCGACGTCCCATTTTCAATGCAATCCTTCATCCTGCGGAACTTTAAACCCTGAAGACTTTACACTATCGTTTTTAAAACTTTTCCAACAGTTCGGTACGATGCGCGTTTTAGGCATTTTCTGAATTGAATGGACCGTTCATTTTCTTTCGACACTACAGCGGATCACGGAAACACAATTCAAAGACTGAGGAAGATTGCTGTACATCTGTATCTACCCTTACGTGACGGTGCTCCTAGTGGATAGATAAGGAACTAAATTTGTGCCTCACTAACGGTGACACTTCTCACCATTCAAAAACGCCGGAGTTTACAGACCTGTATGTAAGACCGTGGTACAATAAGAAGAAAAAATCGTGGCGCCACCAGTCACTTCCTACCGCAGTCTCACATACAGGTCTGAAAACTCCTAGGGTGGGGAGTGACTCAGATAATGAGGCAAACGCACAGTTCTCGCTCATGCCACCCGAAGCGCTGCCAGGTAGAAGTTAGCCAATCAAACGCAGGTCTGAACAGCTGTGCAAAGGCGCAGATTTTTCGAAATACGATTTCAATGGATACAGTAATAGAAAGTCCTGAGAAGGCGTAAGAAGTGTAGAGAAGTGTAGTCAAAACGAACAGACCCAATATTCGTGAGAGCGACATAAATAGAAAATGATCATTTTTCACTCCGGGCAGAATGAGATTTATTATTACAGTAGACTGTATTTCTCGTATGTTCGAACTTCTGTAATATTTTTATTTGGTCTTCCGCCATTTGAGTAGATGGGGTATGAACAAATTTGTGCGGTCTAAATTTTTGTTCCTTATAATTAATGTTTATTCTTAGTATATTGCATTCCTTGTTTATTTCTACAACTTTTATTTTTGCTTCTGCTTTTTAACAATGTTAATAAGAACGTGAAAATAAATATAATGGAAAAGGAATAAAAAAAGAAAAATTAACGCATTGTGTATGTTTAAAAGGCACAGTCTTCATTGATTTGTCAGTTTCGCGAGTTTGTTGTTCACAAAAACCTGTTTTTGCCATTTTTGGTTTTGTTGATAGGCGAACTGGCGTATCCTCAATCGAATATAATAAAATATAGCGAAGGATAAGGCCGGGTCCACACTATGCGGTTTTACCGGAGCGTTTCAGGTAGTTTAGATTTCTAGAAACGTTGTGAACACGTGTTCTGGCTGTCAGGAGATTATTTTTCCTTTGCTGTATATCTATCAGAATTGGGCGTAATTCTATTTATAAATATGAATACGAATTTATTCACATCGTGATTTTCATGTAAATATAAATACAAATTTATTCCTACTTCACTTATTTGTATTCACATGCACGCATACAAATAAATTCACAAAAAAATTGTGAATATTCACAAATAATGTGATTATTTACAAAAAATATTAAATAAATCTGTAACTGCAAATGTATTCACGAGAAATTGTAAATACAAAAAAATTCACAAAATAAGTTGTGAATTTTTTCGTATTTAAGACACATTAAAATCAAATTCACAATAATCAGATTAAAATCTACACCAAAAGTGAGTTCTTACGTACTTTGAGAGAAAACATTGCGTCGAGCAAACACATTGCGATGAGTTCAACCTTGTGTTGAGTT
Source organism: Ophion ellenae (assembly GCA_963210295.1). Lineage (NCBI taxonomy): Eukaryota > Metazoa > Arthropoda > Insecta > Hymenoptera > Ichneumonidae > Ophion > Ophion ellenae. Next base: position 60,594,187 of record OY723387.1, read on the forward strand.
CGACACAATGTTTTCTCTCAAAATACGTAAGAACTCACTTGTGGTATAAATTTTAATATAATTGTCGTGAATTCGATTTTAATTTTCTTCAACTTGAGGAAATTCACAACGCATTTTGTGAATTTTTTCATATTTATAATGTAATATTTGAAACTCACAACTTTTTTTGCAAAAATTTCTTTGCCTCGACGCAATGTTTTCTCTCAAAATACGTACGAACTCCCTTTTGGTGTAAATTTTAATCTAATCATTGTGAATTTGATTTTAATTTCTCTTCAATACGAAAAAATTCACAACTTACTTTGTGATTTTTTTTGTATTTACAATTTTTTGTGCATATTCACAATTTTTTCTGTGAATTTATTTGTATGTTCAGAATAGTTGTGAATACAATTGTATTTGGATGCATGCATGAGAATACAAATAAATTCGTATTTATATTCACATGAAAATCGCGATGTGAATAAATTCGTATTTGTAATTTTAAATAGAATTACGCCCAACTCTGATATATATATCTACAAGACTTCTTCTACTTGACAGCGCTTCCAGTGGATAAATGAGGAACTACGTTTTTCTCTCACTAACGATTACACTTTCCATCATGCAAAAACGCCGGAGTTTCCAGACCTGTATGTAAGACGAAGTTACTGTCGCGTTACATTTTTTAAATACAAGCATTACTCCTACCTGTCGAACACCGAGATCACACACATGGTAACGAGATACGAAAATGTGTTCGTGTAATATTCCGAAACTAGGCAATAATCCTCGAAGAAGTCGACGGTCGGCCGGAAAAACGTTTGAATCTGCGACAATTGAAAGATTCGATTGAACCGATAGTGAAAGATTTTCACGAAAGATGGAGTCACCGCTCACCAATATGAAATGCATGAGTGCCATTCCAGCCAAAAGTCCTTGATGCACGAATCCAGTGCTGTTCCAAATTTGTTGCGCTATAATGGCAACTTTAATCGGATACAGAGGCGGTCCCTTGTCCCTCGGAAGCCGATGTCCAAAAAGACCGTAGCCTCGATCCTTCGGGATCTTGAAGACGCTAAAACCGTTTCTTCCTTGTACGTAAATTCTATCGGTCGTGAGCTCCGCCAACGGTGGAGCTTCCTCGTAACGCGGTTTTGAATTTTCTTGTGCCTTTCTCAATATTTCCGTGATCGGCAATTCTTTCTCCTCGTTATCCGTCTTAACCGAGCTATCGCCCTTCGAGCTGTGCCTTTTTCGACGTTTTTTCCGCGCAACATTGGACCGTGATCTTTTCGTTATCGTTCGTGAAAGATCGCGCTCGGAGGATCGACCATCCTCGTCGTAAGCGTCCTCGTCCTCGGTTCTGTTGGAATCCACACCAGCGCGAACCTTTTCCCTACGTTTTTTCTTCTTTTTTCGTCTCGTCTCTTTTTTCGAAATCTCGTCGTTGTAATCGGGACTCTCGCCGCGTATGTCCGTGCCCCTCGCGCTCGCCAAAAAATCCTCAACTTTGCGTACCGCGTCGAGGATTTTGATTTTTTCGTTGTTTCCGACTGATTTGTATTTCGTGTACGTCGCAGCGGAGTCCCGTTCGTCCTCGTTTTCCGAATCGTCGGAAGTTCTTGGCTTCAAACTCTGTCGTCTGCTACTTCTGACCGACGAGCCCGATATCGTCCGCGATCTGCTCTTCAACGGAGTACTCGCGCTCTTCGGCTGGTCCGATGCTTCGTTCTCGCAACTGTACACAGAGTCTTGATCCTTGTCCGTTTCGAGAGGGGATCGCGCATCGCTTTGTCTCGAATGCCTGCGAACCCGCGATCTTTTGTCTCTGCCCATTCTTCTTTTCTCACTCCCGTTGACGCACGGATCCAATTTATTCTCTTCGAATCACTCGATGTCGCGGTTGTACCCGTAAACAGCAGCGAGTGGTGCGCATTTGACGTTTGGAAAGTGAACTTACTCCACGTGGGGCCTCCATAGCAACGAGTCGGACAATTTGTTGTGTTAAGGAAAGCGCTGAGGGAATATCGATCGTGCGACATTTTCACTTCTGGTTTTTCTATTCTCGTTACTTTCTACCAGTCATTCTTTTGTGGAAACTTTCCAAAAATGCAACGAAACTTTATTTAAAATTAAATGAACGATGTAACATTTTTAGTTAAGGGGTTAGGCTACTCTGTCAACCCGAAAATCAGGGTTATGTGAAAAAAATTATTTTCAAGGAATAAGCTGATTGAAAAATCGTTTGGACATTTATTTCTATGTACATTAAGGTTGTTATGGGGTTTAGCCGTCGGGGATGAATTACGAGGGGGCACCCTATGCTTGTGCACGGAGCCGATTGACTGTTACCAACTGTTAGCTTTCAAATATCGTCGTTTTCGAACTATTTTTCTACATCTAGTTGTAAAAATATGCATTTTTGAACATTAAGTGTTTTCATTACTTTGTATAATTATTTAAATTTTTCTCACTAAGTTAACGCAAAATGCATTGGCAACGTCGTGAACCGTGGTATATTATAATGCCCAGGTTGGCAGAAGTGTCGCGAAGACATATGCGCCCCGTTCGTAACCTCAATATCGGCCCAAGAAGCTGTCAAAAATGAATATCGGTCGGAGTAAAAAAAAATTCCGCTAGAAAGAAAAAGTGTGTACTAAAGTTGTCTATAATCTCGAAGAAATCGAGAACGAATAATTCTCAAATATTCTAAAAAAAATTTATGTATGAAAAAAAAATCCGAGTTATCTTGTCTTTGCCTAGAACCGTCTAGAAATGTATTATTTCTGAACATGGTTATCAAAATAATATTAAGTAATTATTACTAATTGAGATAATGAGTACCAATAATATTCGTTGTTAATTATCCTGACCGAGTAATTCGAGGTTCCCGGGCATAATTACCGAATACCGATAAGATAGGTAGCATTTGTGCCGTCTACGACGTTGCCATGATTGCACAGTCTAATATTTTGTGTGTTTGATTTTCGCACAAATTCGTTATCACAAACATTAATAATTTTATAACGGTACTGTGAATCCTCATTTCCACGGTACCAACGGTTAGTCCGATAACTAGTCGAACCGTACCTATTTATTCAGCCCTGTGGTAACATTCACTTAGCAGATATTAATAATATACTGAAAAATGATCGGGAGTTTTCCATAAGCGTAATGTAATTAGCCCACGAAATACGCCGAGTTACCGATTTTTTTTTCTTAAAAACGGTATTGTGGATCATATTCAAACTGCACAGGATGATCAGCAAAGAGGTTATAAAGGTTGAGAAAAAAATTCATTTCGGTGGTAACCTGTTGACTTAACCCCACAACAACCTTAACCCCTTAAATTCCCGACGAGCAGGCTCGGTCGATAAGACAAGCCCCTGGTATATCGGCAACGGCATTGACCGGTGCCTCCATCTTCCCGGAACTGGTGTACCAGGCCTAGTGACTTTAGTTTCTTCTTCGGTCAAACGGCAAAATGACATTTTGAATCCTTTCCCTCCAATAAAACGCTCACCAGGTCCTTATATTTTAAAAATATTGAAAAGGCTATCCAAAATGTATTGATGAAGCAAATTCAAAGAATGTGAAACAATTGTACGATCGACAGATCTCCCGATTGGCAGAAGAAAAAAAAACTAGAAACGACGAAGTTTCTCGGCTAAGTTCAAAGCGCCAGCGTTTCTCTTCGATCTAGAAGGCAGTGACGGTTTTCCAACCATTGTGCGGATTTTTGGGCTATCGTCGGGTTATCGAATTTGCGCAAAATACGAAACTAACGAACAATGGCAGCGATAAGCTTGTTGAATCCAAAAGCCGAATTCGCCAGGGCGGCACAGGCACTCGCCGTCAATATTTCCGCAGCGAAGGGCATTCAAGATGTGATGAAAACCAATTTGGGCCCGAGAGGCACCATGAAGATGTAAGGATTCACGTGTTTTCTCGCCGATTGTGATTTGAGTATTTTAACGTTACTAAGAATTCTCACCCACCGAATTATCCGATTCCCCTTGATAAATACGATTTATCCCAGAATCGATTTTTTTTCCTTCCGATCCGATCAATTTTGTCGTCTTCCTCGATGACACAAAAATTGTCCTTATAAGGAAACGCCATGCTAACACGCCTTGTACCGGTCTCCATGACGCTATCCCCCATTCTCGAACTTTGGGAGAAAAAAAATGAAACATGATTTCTTACTCGACCTGGGACAATTTTGAGTTTAAAAAAAACAACATAAGAGAAATTCATTATTGTTGTTCACTGAGCTATTGAACTATCTCTTATTTCAAAATTCTTCTTTTACGATGACCGTGCGTCCCTAATGACTTCCATTTTGCGCGAAGAAGTAAAATGCTTTAATTGCTTCAAAGGTTGGTATCAGGCGCCGGTGACATAAAGATCACAAAGGACGGCAACGTGCTCTTGCACGAGATGCAAATTCAGCATCCGACGGCGTCGCTGATTGCGCGCGCGTCCACTGCTCAGGACGACATGACAGGGGACGGTACAACGAGTACGGTTCTGGTGATCGGCGAGTTACTGAAGCAGGCGGATCTCTACATATCCGAAGGGCTCCATCCGAGAGTATTGACGGACGGTTTCGAGCTCGCGAGAGCAAAGACCATAGAGATTCTGGATTCCCTGAAGATTCCCATCGAGATCACCAAGGAAGCCCTACTGGACGTCGCCAGAACGTCCCTGAGAACTAAAATTCATCCCAAACTCGCCGACAAACTGACGGAGGTTTGCGTCGACGCCGTATTGGCGATAAGACAGGGCAACACGGCCATAGATCTTCACATGGTCGAGATGATGGAAATGCAGCACAGAACCGCCGCCGATAGTACGCTTATTCGCGGTATCGTCATGGATCACGGTTCTCGTCATCCGGACATGCCCAAGAAGCTCGAGAACGCTTACATTCTCACGTGCAACGTGAGTCTCGAGTACGAGAAGAGCGAGGTGAACAGCGGTTTCTTCTACAAAACGGCGGAGGAGCGTGAGAAGTTGGTAGCCGCAGAGCGCGAATTCATCGACAATCGGGTCAGAAAGATCATCGAACTGAAGAAGAAGCTTTGCGACGGTACCGATAAGTCCTTCGTCATTCTCAACCAAAAGGGCATCGATCCGCCGGCTCTCGACATGCTGGCCAAGGAAAATATAATGGCTCTGCGTCGTACTAAACGACGAAACATGGAGCGTCTCGCTCTCGCCTGTGGCGGTATGGCCATGAATTCCGTCGACGACCTGCAGGAAGAACATCTGGGATGGGCCGGAGTTGTTTACGAACACGTACTCGTAAGTTCGATCTTTTTTCCATTAAGGGGCTTCATCTACCTAAAGGCCCGAAAAAAATCGCCAAATGCCGATTTTTTATTCTCGGGAACGGTTGGTGAAAAAGAAACGCATTTTTTTCAACGCGAAGGTACATATATTGAGAGCCTTTAAAAAAATACAGAAAAATGTTTTCGCCACATTTGGCAATGGACACCACCTTAAATGGTCCAACCGAAATCTGAAAACCGAACGGGTTGTTTAAGTTAACAATAAATACGAGTCGTTGACTTTTTAAATAATGTTTTTGGCAACGTGGCAACGAATTGAAAGTCGGGCATACAAAATTTATGAAAAAAGTCGTCATTTTCACGTAACTATTAAAAAATGAAGATCGATTAAAAAAAAAGTGAAATCGTAAACGACCTTCAAATATTTCTCATCATATCTCCTGTATATTTTAAAACAATTCACCAAGCGGTTCTCGAGATATAATGTCCACCGACTTAAATGAAAAAAGATGTTGCTGCTCGCCCCGCCGACTGTTAGAAGCTGTAGCTCATTCAATTTCATGAATACTTCAATGAAATGTTCTGGGAATATAGCTAAACGTAATACTAAAATAAAAAGTATTTTTGGAAAATGCATTTTTTTTACCCACCTAGGTAGATGTAACTCGTTAAAATTGCGGTTCGTTTTTTTTTCTTTCGATACTGCGAATCACGCGGATGATGACTTTATCCTCCCCCAGGGCGAGACGAAGTACACGTTTGTCGAGGAATGCAAGAAACCAAATTCCGTGACGGTTCTGCTCAAGGTAAACTTATTAGCCCCGCGCATATTACGTTTTCACGTTTGGACGATTGCGAACCGATCGGTTTTTTTTCTTCGTTTCTTCTCAGGGACCGAACAAATACACGTTGGTCCAACTGAAGGATGCCGTCCGCGATGGATTGAGAGCGGTGAAGAACGCGATTGACGATCGCGCCGTTATTCCTGGAGCCGGTGCTTTCGAAGTCGCTGCGAGCCGGGCTCTCGGGCGTTACAAAGAGGAAGTCAAGGGCAAGCAGAGACTCGGCGTTCAAGCGTACGCGGAGGCGTTGCTCGTCATCCCGAAGACTCTCGGTTAGAGACGATCCATTTGACAAAAAATCTCGAATCGGCGAACTTGGATTTGAACTTTTCGACTATCGTGGTGAATTTTTGTTCGTTTGCAGCTGTGAACAGCGGCTTCGATGCTCAGTACACGATCGTGAAGTTGATCGAGGAGGGTGTTGCACTCGGTGAACCGGTTGGCTTGGATATCGCATCCGGTGAAGCATTGAAACCTAAAGACTTCGGTATTTACGACAATTACGTCGTTAAGAAACAGATAATCAATTCCTGGTATGTTGATCCTAAGATCAATCATTTCATTATTTACCATAACTATACACAGGCTATTTATCACCATTGAATGTGATTTTTTTTTCGCGATACTTAGCGAACGGCACACTGGTGTTTAAAATCTTATTGCCACATGTTTTGATTTCGTTACGAAAGTTGACACGATGATTGTTTTGTTGCAGCACCGTCATCGCCAGCAACCTACTTCTCGTCGACGAGATCATGAGAGCCGGTCTCTCATCCCTGAAATAATGTTCCATCCGGAGCAAAACTTTTATTTAACTAATAATACTTTTTTGCATCTTTGTTAATGATCAATATCACGATCGTACACCCGCCAACCACGTATTTCTCTTCGTCATTCGAATTTATTTCGCTCAAGTACATTCTTGTAATGCTCTGTCGCTTGCGAATAACAATAAAAAGTTTATTACAAAGAAAAGGGTTTTAAAAAAAATCGACTTCGGGGTCTTTCGGCAAAAATGACAATCTTCAAATTTTCATCACGTATGAAAGCTTTTATAAAAATCAAAAATATTTATTACTTTATGATACACAGTATGTACACTTTACACGACGACGATCCGTCCAACGTTCTACAGGACTCTTTTTCAGTCTTGTTTTTTGTTGTTTTAGTTTTTCTTTCCGCCGGAAGCGGTATTTTGTATATCCCACGAATTATCCGCGTATCCACATTACGAACGCTAATTCGAGTTTATAATTTGAGTATGACGGATACTGTGTAAACGGACATGACAAAATATCCGAATATCATCTGGGTTTCTCATCGAAGTCAATCACGTGATTTGACTGGGTCTCTGTTTGATCAATCTTATTCTACGTACAGTACACCTGAAACATGCGCGCTAGGGTGCTTAAAAAAATAATCGTTTATCCGTTGATGCAACAAAAAAATTAAAAACAAATATGTTTATCTTACGATAATGCGTGTACTGTTCCGGAAACTGTGGTCCTTTGGTTTTTGTGTTCACGGGAAAATTGTGAAATCGCTTAAATTTAATTTAATCGATGACTACGCTATACCGAATTAGCCTACGATTTTTCTTAAGTTCATAAACTTATATGCTATTGGAAATAATTTAATAAAGCACTGCGCCAGCAAGCACTCTGTCGAAGTTAGGCTATTCAATGGGAAAATAAAAGAAACAACGTGACGTAAGATTCTGAAACTCGACGAATGGTTTTTTTTTCCCAGATCTATTCCCCGAACGTAAAAAAAAAGCGCGAGCTCTACGCGTCTTTAGAAGCGTCAAAGTTTCTGGACTCGCGTTTGAATTTCTCGATTACGATGCACGGTTCTATATCGATGAGTTGCGCGAGTGCCAGACAAGTGAGTTTCATTCGTCGTCCACCGCTCAGAGTAATATAAGTATTGATATTGGCCAAATTGACAGGAAGGATAGGTTTGCCGTAGTACGAAATACTTCGTTCTTTCTTGACGTCTTCTTTGGATTCCCCGTCTTCGTACGTGGCGAATCTTATTCCCGGCGGATATCTGGGCAGAGGATTGGTGGATTTTCTCGCCACGGCTCTGACATCCGTAGGTTTCGGTTGTATCGCCGTTACTATTGACTTTGTCGTTGATTTTCTCGCGACGCCGCAGTTCTTCCAAGTATTGTCCAACGCCGAGCGTGCAACGGTCTCGAAGCTGTTACGTTCCTGATTGCCGTCGTTGCGCCATTTCACGCGTGCCATCATTTTCTCGATGTTCGCTTTGAATCCTTCGATTTTCGAGACTTCGCTCGGATGAGCTTGAGTATTGTGCATGATACCGATGCTCACGTCGCGAAAAGTTTTCCCGCAACGTTTGCATATAACGCTGTCGACGTGTTTCTCAAGGTGTTTCTCCATCGTGGCTCTCGAGGTTGTTCTGAATGGGCATTCGGGGCATTCGTTGCCGGGTGTCTCGTTGGGGCTGTTGTCTTGGCGCTTGAAGCTCGCCACCAAGTGCGAGTGTAGCAGACTGTGATGAACTTTCGCGTCCGCTTCGGTATCGCATACCTCTTTGCACCATTGGCACACCCAGCCGAGTTGTTGCAACGGTATCTCGACGAATTTAACGGCTTTCGAGGGATGCTTCTTGCGCGAGTGTAGTCTGATCTGAGCGGCCGTTCCTCTCTTCGGACAGTAGCCACATCTCAGGCTATTTTTACCCGTGTTCGAGGGTATCTCCTTGTAACGGAAGGGCAAACCGGTCTTTTGCGAGCTCCCGTCAGACGGCATCTTCGTTGTACTCCGATGTACCAGTTTCCAATGTTCCTTCACACCATCGAACGTTGTATTTCCCGAATCACAGTAGAAACAGGAATAAATCATATCGGTCTTGGGCACTATGAAGGAGCCCAAAGTCCCCGAGGTTGACGCTGCCACCCCGTAATCGTCGTAATTTTCGCCAGTTTCTTCCTTGCTCTCGTCGCCGCTCTTGTCGATAGCGGATTTTCCGGCAACAGCCACGTCGCCGTTGCCCACTTTCCAATCGAGGTCCGCGTGATTGATCTCCGAATGCTGCCAGAGCTCGGTCTGCGTGCGTGCCGCGTACGTACAGTAAGCGCACTTGTGATCCTTCGGTGCTGCGTGTCTTCTCATGTGTACAGTCAGGCCGAAATTATTGAAAGCGTGGAAACCGCACTTCTTGCAAACGTGATAAACACCCGGTGTTTTATCGAACTGATCGGACGAAGATTCTTCCTCGTTGCGTTTGCGCTTTCGCGATTTATCGCGCGACATCAAGCTGTACTCCCTCTCCCAAAAGTCGGCCGTGAGATCGGGCGGTTTAGTCACGGGATTGCGCACCACCGTGGGCGGACGATCGCCGTGATCCTTCCGCAAGTGTCGCAGCAATTTTGCCTCGGTCAGCACACTAGTGTCGCAATAGACGCACAGAAATGGATTGCGTCGCAAGTGGCGCAACTCGACGTGGAGCTTGAAACCTTGGACGGATGTGACGCTGACGTTGCAATGCTTGCACTTGAACGGGACTTTTGAGACGGTAGTCGCTTCACCTAAAACCCAGTAAATTCGGCGTTAAACGATTTTTTTTTTCGATCGGAATATTCTAGTACTGTAAGATCGTTCAACGTACCATTAGTCGTAGTGCTCTCAGAATCATCGGCGAGCTCCTCTTCCTCGACTTCTTCTTTACTGTCGATCACAAGGGCATCGAAATCGCTGCTGTCGTTTCCTTCAATGTCGATGAGAACGTTATTCGCCCCTGGCTGTCCCTCACTTTTCGACAGAGCTTTCTTTTTACCCTCGGTACTCGGCCCTGATTGGTCGAACATTTTTGGCTTCTTCGCAGTATCCTTGAGTGGCGATTGTGAATCGTCAGGGTTAACTTTTCGCAAAGTTTCCGTCGACGCTCGTCGAACATTCGCGGTGTTGGTTCGTCGAAATTTTACGTCCTGCAGCGCATTACCGTCGACACCAGCGGGGAAACCGCGCATCTGATTTGTTTGGGATTTCAGAAGTGCTTGCACCTGTGGGAAATTGCGAGTTTATAATAAAAAGGAAGATGGTGTGTGAATCGGGTGTCCTTTGGCTTCGCTCGGACGAGCAAAAAGAGAAACTTACCCAGGTTTCCAGTTCGTGATCGACATCAAGGGTCGTCTGGTCTTTCTCCGTAACACGTCGGGGATCGTGATTTTTCTCAAAATGCTTGAGGGTAGCCGTCTTATTGATTCCGGTATATCCACAGATCGTGCATCGGTAACTGTTAATGATAATTTATACAATAACCAATTGAAAAAAAAAACGCAGTCATGGAATCAAGGATGAATTTTCATTTTTATGGAGGTTGAACGTCAGCCACAATCCGGGATTAAATTTAAAAATAATATATGTTATTGTCTAGACTATACCGAGGCTCTACGATTTTTTTGCAATTCTTTTACCACCAAACTAAGATAAAAAATATGTTTAACGTAATAAGAATATTTTTGTGCGTTTTCTTATGTACGTAATGAAAATATTTTGGTATGGTTTTCTTATTTGCGCAATGAAAATATAAACATGCATAATTTTGACCTTTAATTATATATTTTATGAAAAATTAGCATCACCGGAATAAATCTATACCTCGTAAGCATTTTTTTAGATGCATTGAAAAAAATCATAATTCGTCATTTGACTCAACTGGACCGCTCCAGCCTTCTAAAGCACCACACCACGGTCAAACATTTTTTTTTTCATTTCTTTTTTTTCCAGTTTTTAAAAGATACATTTGTATACATACATTGTAAAAGATGCAATGCTCTCACCAAATTTTTCTAAAGAAATTTGTAAAATTGGCGGAGATACAGCATTTTATGTGAAACCGTTCGAAGCGCACCACCGCGCCGAGCAGCGGATGTGCGGCTTTGAATGCGTTTTTCTCAAAACTACGATTTTCAACCTGGTTGACAACATATTTAAAAAAACCTATTCATCCGATTTTCATGCGCCAAGTTTTAAACTGTTCGAAAATCCAGTCTCTATGGCACCACGTAGGGATTTTTTAAAATAAACTTTTATTTTATTTTTTATGAACTATGAACATTTTCCATGAAAATCGTAAATAAAATGCGCCGATCCGCCATTTTTTTTTAGATATCGAAATTCCCCTGCGTGATACTGTAAACCCATATGTCTAGTTTCTAAATATATTGTTATTCTATTTTTCAAATGAACCGTATGGCTTAATCGCGGTCAACCGCCGAGCAGCAATTTCGTCGGAGTGTCCTCTCGGAAGCGGCGTACACCGCCAACTATACTTCAGATTCGAGTACAAAAAGTTGTATAGTCTCCTATATGTATATATAGATTATGAGCATCAATAACAAAAATTCCATTCATCGTTTGCTTGAAAATAATTACGAAAAATACACCCTCGTACCGCGCACGAGCCGTGGTGTGGTGCCTTAAGGGGCGATACCAGTGTGACACTTCAAAAAAATCGATTTTTTTGTTGCCTTTTTCGACAGTTTATACTTTCAAGAATATCATTATCATTTCTATCATTTGTATAAATATAATTTTATCTTGCAAAAATTGACAGTTAAATCTTTAAACGCGTATTTCTCTAAATGAGATTTTTCAAATTTGCTGACATTGTAACTCAAAGAGCAATTATCCGATTGACTTGAAATTTGAAGTGAGTACTCTTGAATATATTTACTCTACAATGACGTGGGATCTTTTGCATGTTTTGCATTGCAGGGATAGATTGCATGAAAATTAACGATTTGGCATTGAAAAGAAACGACCATTTTATAGGCAAGAAAACAGACATTTTTTTCCTAACTACGCCATTTTGTTAGATTTTGATATTTTTCGAAAATCCTCCGTCATTGTACAGGAAATACCTTCCAGTTTAACGACATTTTTTCCTTTTTCGGTTCCAGCTACTCAATCGGCCGGAATCATGTCGGCGGTGGAGGAACTTTTTTTTGCGCCTCCGAAGGCAGCGAATAAGTCGCTTGGCTCTCAATATTGTTCTATGAAAAAATTATGTAATATAGGTCAAATATAGCCAAATATATTCCTAATTTTCCGAAACATTCAATTGAGTAGTTTTCTTCCAAAAAAAATCGCGAAAATCCCCAAAATTTTCAGCGTTCACACTGGTATAGCCCCTCAAATGTTTTTGGAGATAAGGAGAGAAAAAAAAGAAGACCGACTGTACGATGAAAGTCTTCGGTCTTGACTCACCGCCTATAATTGAGGTCTCTGTACAAGTGGTCCCTCATGTCGTGCTTGTACTTTGTCTTGAAGGTTTGACAAATGGTGCAGCGATAAAAAATATTGAACGGGGAGCCGAGAGGTCCGAACTTTCGAATCAATTTGTTCATGTCGAGTTTCGTGAAGGACGAGCTACCGGGTTCGGCTTCGCGAAAGCTCTCGGCTATATCGAGTGTCGGATCGGACGAGGAATTTTCCGAAACGTTGCCGTTCGACGCGGCCTCGCCGTCTCTCTCGGTATTGGTGGTGTCGGACAACGTCGACTTGCCCGGCTTCAATTTCGCCGGTTTTGTCGGTAATTCGGTGTCGGATTTTCGCTTGTTAGATTTGCCCTCGGGTTTCTCGTCTTCGAAAAGTATGCCACGTATGTGGCGTACTCTGGGCATATCGCGTCGCCAGAGAGGCGTCGTGTCGAAGGGCTCGTCCAGACTTCCGGTCTCCGGAGTCTCGCCAGCAGACTTCTTCAATCCGGCACCCTTGATCTTCTGATATATGAGGGTACAATCGGCGTTCAGATCGTACGGATGTTTGGCGTTCATGTGCTGATCGAAGCTTATCTTGTTGTTGGTTTTGTACGAACAAGCGGTGCACTTGAATTGTCCCTTCTCCTCGTGATTCGAGGCCGCATGAGTCACCATTTCGGTCTTGTAAACGCATTTGTAATCGCAGAGATTGCACTTCCAATGATTGCCATCTGTGTCGGGAGCTCCCTCGTCACCGTCGTCCTGCGCTCCCGACTGTTGTATACTTTCCGCGCTCTCCGGCTCGCGTATCACCTTGACGTAAGGACTCACGTCCGGATGTTTGTCGCTCAGATGACGCTCAACAACGTGTCTGTAGAGATTGAAAAGACAACATCTTATCGCCCGCTTATCGAACACCGTTTCCATCAAATTTAGCCGATGCGAGACATTGCGAAAGTGAAAGTAAATCATAAGAGACGACAAGGATGCAACAGTGTCGACGACTAAACAGAGACAAATAATTTCACTCGTCATTCTCTTTTTGTTTGTTTTCGTTTCTTTTTCTCATTTACGAACCTATGATAATGGTGATTATTGCAGTGTGAACATTTGTAAAGTCTACTGTCGTGCATTTTCAAGTGTACCGCCATTTTGTCAATGGCTACGTTCTGGGTCTCGTGTCCTGGCGCCGGTGCGGGACAGTGAGGACAACGAAAGTATGGCTCATCGGTATGAAGAGCTTTGAGATGATACCTTAACATCGATTCGTCGCAGGTGAGATAGTTGCAGTCGGTAACACCGCAAACGTACCTGAAATCAAAGATCGGACGTTAAGAACCATAGACAGCCCCAAAATAAGAAGAAAAAATAACGTATTGGGTGTACAACTTAATTCGGTCCGTTTTTTTGCTTTAAAAACGCACTTATTTGAATGATAAAATGAATGAATACATTAATCAAAATATTGTCCATCGCTAGCCACTACTTTTGCCCATCTTTCTGGTAATTTATGAATTCTGTCGCGAAGGAAGCGTTGATCTTTTGAAGCCAAGAATGAATCGAGCCAATCTTTGATACCGTGTTGTGACGTGAAGCGTATTCCAGTCAAAGCATTCTGCATCGATCGAAACAAATGGTAGTCAGAAGAGGCAAGGTCTGGGCTATGAGGCGGGTGAGCCAGAATTTCCCACCCGCTATTTTCCAAATAGTTTTTAACCACAATAGCAACGTGAGGCCGAGCGTTGTCATGTTGAAAGATTATGGACTCGTGTCTGGTCGCATATTCTGGACGTTTTTCGGCTATAGCTCGCTTTAAACGGATTAATTGTTGCCTGTAGAAGTCTCCCGTGATGGTCCCACAAGCATTCGGTGGGCTTCGGCTGCACTTTTCTTCCAATTGAAACAGAAAATCAACACTTCCCGCAAATGATGCTTATTTGGGACGAAATTCGACATTATCACTGCAGTAAAAAATTAGACTTGATGCGCAAAACTCAAAGGTCTGTAAACGATATTTGGTTAAGAGATGTTGATACTTCACGATACAGCAAAAATCAGCTGTTGCCGTCAACCATTTATAGCACCTAGAGCCATCTTTGGAAAACGGACCGAACTAAGTTATACACCTAATATATATCGTCGAGGAATCTGTCCGACTGGGATTTATCCCAGCTCCGTGGTAAGAAGCGATCAGGTGAATTTCAAATCACCTTTTATGTTCGGGAATGAATTTCGGCAGAAATTCAGCGTCGCTGTCCACCGTTGGCTCTTTAGTCGTAGTTCTTCCTCCCATACGACCGTTTTGATGAGAGCTGCTCGCCAGATTCACCATTTTATCGAACATTCTTTCCTTTTTGTCCAAACACGGCACCGGATTCACCGGACCCGACTCCGGCACCGTCTCGTCCTTGGCGTGAAGCTGCAAATGCCTGATGATGTTCGTGCGTACTTTGGTAGTGTACGGACAAACGGCACACTGTACTTCGCGCTGATATATAGCGGGACGGGGCAAAGATTCGATATCCGTCGGCCCGAAGGACACTTTCTCAGCATCGCCGTTCTTATCGCTTTCTTTCTCCGAGGACTTTACCCTGCCTCGTTTCTTGTTTCGACTCGTGCCGTTCGTGGGCTGTAAAAAAAAACACAGCGAAGAAAGAAAAGTGATGATCGTCTTCGGTGTTAGTCGCAAGCGCATGAATTATCGATCAACGTTACTCACTATAGGCGCGACAATGAAGAGACCGTCAGCGGATGGATTTTTCGGATCGGCAGGTATCAATTTCGTGTAAGTCTGCTTGTGCTTGCTCTTCATGTGGGACATCGCCTGATACGGCATTGGCCAGCGTTCCCAGCACATCGAGCACCCGAAACGCTTGAGCCCATGGAGCTTGAAGTGTTCCACGAGGAAGCCTGTCTTCACGAAACGCTTGTTGCAATGTACGCAATTCAAGCTCTTCGTTTCCGGGGCATAGAAGCATTCCTTGATGTGCGCCCGCAGTGCAGCCGAGTTTTCCGCGCCGTATTCGCAGCCGTCGTAACCGCATCTGTAAAGCTGAACACCCGTAAAACCCGTGTTCCTTATGTCGTCCAAGGTCAAGGGTCTCTCGGATACGTCCTCGACTTCGGTGGGAGTCGGATTCGCCTCGACATTAGCGTCCGATGAATTTTCGTTGCTACTGCCAACGAGAGTTTGAGATTCCGTCGGCTCTGCGATTGGTATTTCTTCCTTCATCGCGGCACCTTCTACGTTCGAGACTTCGGGATTCGTTGTGTCGGTTTTGTCGTTGCTGGTGCTCGATTTTTTCGGCCTAACCTCGATATCTTCGAGTATCTCCACGTCGCTGTCCCCGTCGTTGACTTCGACGGGCTTCGCGCTCACTTTTTGGCTGTTCTTGTAGTCGCTTATTTTGAGAAATTCCGGATTATCGAGGATATTGAAATTGACAAATTCGTCGTTGCACCGAAGGCTGCTGGTCGAGGCTGTTGCGAGCGGAGCCTCTTCATCAACCTCCACGATATTCACGTCGGAAGTGGAGGATGAACTTTTCGTCGAGGTCTCGACGGCGTTATCTTCGGCTTTCGGGATTGGCCTTACAGCGCCGGGCTCCTCGACGACGAGAACGTTGTCCGATGATTTTCTCGGTGATAGCTTGCGTATCTTGGTGGTGACAGGTGGCGGGTTATTGTTAGCGACAGGGCTCGATGGTGTGGAGTACGTTGCCGTATCGCTCGAATCCGTTTTTTCATGCGGAAATAATCGGCTCATGCCGATGTTTCCAATGGGCAGAGTAATGTCACCAACGGTGGAGAGAGTGTCGCCCCCCAAGTTTCGATCCACCTGAAGCCAATGCTTGCTCTTCGGTATGTCCGTTGTATCTTGACCGGGTACCAGAGTGATCTCGGAGCATGCGTAGCTCTCGTCGACGTTGATAACGATCAATTGCTTTATGACGTCCTTGTCGCGCACGGGACGCGGCTGGAGGGTCCGCTCGAGGATGTGAGGCGGCCGGTTGTAGTGGGAAGCGCTCAAGTGGCCGTGTACGTCGCTCGCGTGGTCCGAGCCAAAGAGACAATAGAGACACTGATACTTGTAGATCCCGTGTAGTTTGTAGTGAGCGACGAGTTGTTCGGCCTTGAAGGAGGGCGCTGGGCACAAGTGACACTTGAATATTGACAAAGAGTTGCAGTGCTTGGTGCGCAAGTGAGCGAGAAAGGCTCCCGGTACGTAAAACGATTTGCCACACTCGTGATGACAGACGAAGGGTATAACGTAGTCGCGTCGATCGATCACCTCGATCGGGGGACTTTCCCGGGGTCCCAGCAACACCGAGATCGGCAAGCCCTGATGGACCGCCATCTGATGTAACTCGACGTAAGACTGGGCGAGGCCCCGATAGAAACAGTAAGCGCACTGGTACTGGCAATGAGCGTGTTTGTCCTTGAGATGATCGCTCATGGCGTTCCAGGTTGTCAGTGTCTGGGAACAATACGGGCATCGTTGAAAGTCATACGTCGTCATCACGCTCTGGCCACGATCGACGTTTTTCTTGTGGCAAATATAGTGGAGACCGAACAATTGTTGACAATGGGTCGTGAACGAGCAACTGCGTGACATGCACTTGTAAAATTTCTGAAGATTCTCCGGCTGCAGCATGGCCGCGAGTTTTTCCGGATTCTTGTACTTATTGCCGAACACGCGATGCGTACTGTCCTTTTGCTT
This sequence comes from Ophion ellenae, assembly GCA_963210295.1. Taxonomy (NCBI): domain Eukaryota; kingdom Metazoa; phylum Arthropoda; class Insecta; order Hymenoptera; family Ichneumonidae; genus Ophion; species Ophion ellenae. The sequence goes on from OY723387.1 coordinate 60,611,257, forward strand.
GAGAAGCGTCAGTCCACGTACGACTTTGACGATTTTGAAGTTTTGCTTTATCGAGGACGGTATACCGGATAGACCGGATACGGGTAGAGCGGGAATAACGGCTGGTCTCGGTGGTACGCCGGCGATCGCCATTGTCGAGCCGGACCTCATCGCCGCGGGACTGATGGGCTTCGTTGGTGCCGGCCTGATCGGCATGTTCATTCCGGGCGTCGGTGCCGGTCTTATCGGCATATTGTTCGCAGATAGTTTTATCGGCATATTAGCGATCGACACTGTACCCGCTGGTCTTACAGGCGAATTGCTCGCTGCCGCGCTCGTCATCACCGGCATTCCGGCATTCGAACGCTTCAGTATATTGGCACTGGACTTTTTCAGCAGCGATATAGAGCCGGGACTCTTCATGCTCGCGTTCGCCATGGCTTTTCTTATGTCGTCGATCATCGTCTCGTTTGGATTGTTGTCGTTTCCCGGTGCGAGACTCACGACGTTCTCGATACGAAGAAACGAGCATTCCTCCTCGGTGTCGGTTTGCAAAATATCCCCCATCGCGTCCGACGTGCTGCCGTCGATACTCGACGAACGCGATATCTCCAACGGTGTTACGACCGCGGCAGTTTCCAGCAGTGTTTCGACCGGCCCAGGCACCGAAAGTTTGTCGCCGCTGAGCCTACGCAGGCGTATGAATTTCTTTGGCGGCGATGCCGTCGGCATCGGTGACTTCGGTGGCGTCTTCAATGGTGACTTCTGCGGCGACGAGGGCTGCGATTTTGGCACTAGCGGTGCTTCGGCGACAACGGGACTGGCGTCCTTCTCGCCGATCTCGCTGATCTCTTTCACGACTTCCTGCAACATCGCGTTTCGCCTGTCGAGAAATCTTTGAATGCTCGATATGGGAATGGCGTTGGGCTTTTTCGGGATTATTCCGTCAGTGGTCGCCTGCTGTTGTTCGATATCGTCGGATTTTTCGGCACTCGGATTGCCGGAAGTGCCGGCGAATGGTTTTTCACTCTGCAACTTCGCGGCGAGTCGCTGTATCGTCGTCATCATCGGTGCGTTCGCGGTCGCGTTTATGCTGAAAGTTTCTTCGAGCAGGGAATTCACGTCGGCTGGAATTTCGGCATCGGATTGTTCCGAGCTGGTGTCGGATTCGTAAGCCGGTGGCGGTTGTTCGGGAATAGTCTCGGCGTCGCTCTCGTCGTCGTCGTCGTCGTCGTCGTCGCTGCTCCGGTCTTTGCGCGCCTCCGCGAGATTCGCCAGGGGATCCTTAATTTTTTTCTCGGATTTATCCTCCGCGTTCGTTTCGGCTTTATCCGGCGAGCTCAGCGGCGAGTTATCGGGACAATCGTCGACCTCTTTTTTGATCGGATCGTCCGGAAGTTCTTGCGCGGTTTCCGGAAAATCGCTGCCGGTTGCGAGCGAGGTGACGGATTCGAGTAGCAAAACGGGCATGGTACCAAACGTGGCCTCGTCGTTTGGTAACCTGTCGCTTTGATCGGGTGCCTCGAGGGCTTCGCACTCCTCAGGTTCCTCGGTTATGTTCTCGGTCATCTTGTCCTTCAACTTGTCGATGATCGAAAGATCTCTCTTGTCGCTCGGATTGTTCGACAAGCCGATATTCTTCACGATCTCCTGCATCTTTTTTTGTCGCTCGAGCTGTATCTCGTCCTCCTTGTTCTCCAATTCCGGTGGACAAACGAAAGCGTTTAGATTACCCGTTGGAATTTCCTGCGTGGCCGGTGGAGTCGGCACCTCCGATCGATCGGTGGTCGTTTTCACGGGCTCCGCGGGATCCGAGAGATCATCCTCAGTCTTGAGATTTTCGTCTTTCAAGCTTCCGTCGACGATGTCGATCGGATCGATAATCGCTTCCGTCATATCTTCGATCGTAGCGCTCGCGTCGGTGAGTTTCGGCGCCTCGGAGGGATCGACTTCCGTGTCAACGGGCGCGTTGTCCTCTCGCTTTGGCTCGGCAACGGCCTCGTCGATCGCGCTGTAAAGATCCTCGTCCACGTACGAGGACATGTCAATTTTGAGAATTTCGGCGTTCGGCGAATCCTCGTGTTGCAATTTCACGTGCTTCTCGACATTCGATCTTTTCAATTGCACGAAATGGCACGTCGTGCACATGTAGCCGTAGAGAAAGTCGTCGTCGGGCACCTCGTCTCCTTGGATCGCCATGTAGGAGTTGAAGTAACTAATGCGGCAAGGATTGTTTCGACGTCGAGAGCAGTGCGTCCTCATTGACGATCTCGCGACAGTCCGATAGGGACAATTGCTACAACGAAATCTGTACTCGCCGGTGTGCGTTGTGCAGTGCGTGTAAAAAGCCTCCACGGCCGTTGCTGACGTGCCGACAGTTTGGAAAGCGCAGAAACGACACTGAAACTTACGAGTGCTTTTGGTGACTGTCTTTGGTATTCTCTTATCGTAATCGCCCGTGCGAGCCTCCTCGATCGCACTTGCGGATTGCTCCTCGGACAAACGCGACAGGATCATTTCTTCGTCGCCGTGCAATATCGTGTAATGATGAACGATATTTTTGCCCTGCCAGTTGCAATAAATACAAGTGAAACGATCGGTGGTCGGTGACCAAACGCAGCCGAGCAACGTATCGAGGGCCAAACGCTTGCTGCCGGTAATTGGGCCCACCGTTGACTCACTCTCGTCTTCAGCTTTGTCGTCCATGAGTAATTCATCGGGCGGCTTTTTATCCTCGTTCGTATCATCGAGATTTGGGTTCGAGGTAGCAGCGGATGAGATACTTTTTACCGGGCTACAAGGCTCCGCTTTGCCAACGATTGGCTCTTCCTTGTCCGTGTCGTCGACAACGTCACCCGTGCCCTTCGACATCGAGACATCCGAGAGAATTTCTTCCTTCGTGTCTGGATTGACCGATGATTCTTCCAGCTTCGTCTCGTTAGTCTTGTCCAAGGGAACGTCGGGCTCCGATCTGCCAACGAATGCGGATTCAACCTCGATGGAAGGCGTTGGAATCGGCGATTGAAGCTTCTTCTTCTTCTTCTTCACGATACCCATTGCCCAGCTGCCTTTTTTCTTCTTCTTTCTTCGTCCGGAATTCTTGAGCTCGGAAACCGGCGCTGCGTCGTTCTCGTTCTCGGCATCGCCGTCGATACTTTTGTTGCCTGGAATTTTATCGTTTACCAGTCCAATGAGAAGATCGCTCATCAATTCGTCGTTGGTGTCTTGTTTGAGAACGCTGGAATTGGCCTTTTTGCCGCGCGTGAGGCTGCTCGTTCTCGACAAATCCGAACCTATGCTGTCGACCTCGTCGCACGACGCGACGTTCTCGTTCTTCTCCATCTTTCCGCTGTTCTCTTTGGCCTTCGCGGATCTTGCCTTTCGCGAGCCCGCTGATTTCGCGGTGGACGATCCTTTCGTCACCGGTGACGAAGAAATTATGCGTCCGCGTGATTCCGGATGCAACGATATGTCAACAGCGGCTGTCAATTCCGACACGTCAATGCCAAAGCTCTCGTCGGACGAGCTGTCGAACATTGTTTTCGACGAGCTCATTTTGCCCAGATCCGATTTATCGTGACTCTTCGATGATCCTCCCCTCGTGGATTCTCGCAGACCTACTCTCTCGCTGCGCCGCAAAAAGTGCGAAGTCTCGCTATCGTCCTTGGCGCTCTTCGCCATATCGTCCGTTTTCGCGGTCTCCACCAAACGACTTTTGTCAGCCCCGTTGTTCGCGCTGGGTGCTTCCGTTCTGAGAGAATCCTCGGTCTCGCTGTCCGAGCTGGCAATTTCTTTAGCATATGTGCCGCGTTTGCCTCTGAGTCTGGCTCGTCTGCGTCCCTTGGGTCGTCCGCCTCGTCCCCTCGAGTTGGCCGACTGTGGACGCTGTATTTCATCCTCGAAGTCAGATTCGTTTCGCGCGCTCTGACGGTCCAGCGAGCCGGTCGAGCCTTTCTTCGTTTGGCTTTCCGCAGGTACGGTCAGATGCTCCTGTGCCTCCTTTATCAGTCGGCACATGCGATGTCCCGTGGCCGTAACGACACCCTCGCTTATGAACATCTCGCGTACGTCCTCCTGGAGCATTTCCAGCGAATTTCGGCGTTTCGGTTTCGGCTTTGCTGGCTGAGTCTTCGACGAAGCGTCGCTCTTTTCTTCGGTCTGCTGCTCGGTAGTCTCGAGCGCACTCGGTGGCTCAGCCTCTTCCACAGTTTGCTCCTTCGCGGACGTTTTTGTCTTTCTCTCGCGTCTTTTTCGCCTCGCCGTTTTGCCCTTTTTGCTCGAAGCTTCCTGCTTATCGGAGGCCAAATCACCGTCCGACAAATCCATCGTTTTGTTGCCTTCCTCGGGCCCGGTCTCCCCCTTTGATCCTTTTTTCTCGCCGCTCTCGTCGACGCTCGTCTCTTTGCTTCGATTATCGTCGGTCTCCACCGAATCAATTTTGCCCAAACGCTCGGCGAGGCATTCCTCGTCCGAGCTGTCGGACACTATGACCCGGCGTTTTTTCTTCGCGCCGATCTTCTTGTTCTCAACCGGTTCTTCCTTGTCCGAGCTGCTCGCCGACTCCGAATCTATGATATTCAATATTTTCTTGAACTTCTTGCCCTGAAATGCCTCGCCGAACTTTTGCATCAGTTTGCTCTCGAAGAGTTCCTTGACCTCGCCCGATTCCAGAGACTTTCGTATGAGAGCTTGTATCAACTCCTGCGTAACTTCCTCCTTCAATTTGGGCTCGGTCTCTTTGACACTCGGATTTACAGTTTCCCCGTTAATCGTGGATGTATCGACAAGTTGTTCGGATTCCGATGGCTTGCCGGTGAGCTTTTCCGCTTCGCTCGATTCTACGGACGTTTCTTTTGATTGAGCGGGGCAATCCGGGGCCTCGATCACTTGAGGCTCGTCCGACGTTTCACCGGTGGTGCTCGTGACCTCGGATTTCTTTTCGTCCGCCTCCTTGCGGCCGCCGGCTCGTGGTATCTCCACGATGTCGGGATTTTTCTCGTGAGTTATAACGCAATCCGAAGTTTCGTCGGGGGCGTCCCAATTCTCCTCGACGGCCTCGTCGGTGGCTTTCGGGGGCGAGGGTGCTCGCTCGGATCTTCGTATTTTCGGTATCTTGAATTTTTGAATCCCGTAACCCTTGCCAGTTTTCGCGGCTGTATCTATAACACCGTAGAGACTCTCCAGTGGCGATTGCATCACGTCCTTCGGGCTTTTCTCGCTGTTCTTTTTGGCGACCGGGCTGTCTTTGCTGTCTTTGTCTTGTTTTTTCTCGTTCTTGTGATCTCGCCGTTTGTCCTCTCTTTTGCGGCTTTGCTCTCTATCGAGTTCCTTGTCCTTGGACGCGTGATGCTTGTTGGCGGGCTCCTTCGGGTCTCGTCTTCGCTGATTACGATCGTTCGTTGACGCGGTTTCCCTGGCCTTGGAGGATGCAATCGAAGACGGAGGGCCGTCTTTCGGGGTGAAACGGGGAGGGTAGTCCCGGCGCGCCGTAGTCGGAGCTCCGGTCACGGAGGGATTAGCGTTGGAAGCGAGCGTGGGGCCTTCCGAGCGCATGCGCGGATCGCGAGACTCGCGTGGATCACGAGACTCGCGTGGATCTCGTGGATCGCGATGATCACGGGAGTCACGAGGATCACGATTGTAGGGAGGATTTCGCGAGGATTCCGGAGCTCCTCGGCCTCTCTCGTTGAAGCTCCTGGTTCCCTGTGCAGGTAGGGCTGGTTGAGACTGGGTCGGCGTTACAAGGGGCGATGAAACGGGTTGCGGTACACCGCCAGGACCGCCACCTCTGTTGGGCCGATTCCATTGGCCCTGGGAAGGTCCGGGAGGCCCTTGAGGCCTGGGATATTGGATATTCTCGTTCGGCCGGTTACCGGACTGTTCCCAGTTCTGCCGGAATTCCTGCTGCCGATCGTACTGCTGGACGTTCGGTCGGTTCTCCTGAGGAAACTGATGATACTGCGGCCCCATCGGATAACCCGAATTTGTCATCAGTGACGGTACACCGTTTGGATGCTGCTGCGGTCCCATTGACTGAGGCCCCATATTCGGATTTGGCATATCATCGCGGAAACCTGGATCCATACGGGGTCCCCCCATGTTCATGTCCATGCAACCTGGATCCATACGCGGTCCCCCCATGTTCATATCCATACAGCCCTGATCCATACGTGGCACCATGTTCATGTCCATGCAAGGTCCCATATTCATCTCCTGAGGACTCAGCATCGGTCTGCCGCACGAATTCGGCGGTCCTTGATACTGCGGGGGCCTCATGTGACCAGCACCCGGTTCGCCCATCATGTGAGGCTCCATTGGTACGTTGTTGGCGTTCGGGCCACCTTGCATCCACCGATCCGGTCGCTGCTGCTGCTGCTGCTGCGTATACATATTCGGCCCCTGTGGACCCGGCGGATAATTCATGTTTTGATTCCACTGAGGCTGGTTGCAAATATCACCACCTCCACCTCCTCCGCCTCCTCGGCCGGGCGAATGATGCATCATCCCTCGGTTCGAGGCCAGTATCTCCCTCTCGATCTCCCTTTCACGCTGTAGATCACGCTCGCGCTCACGCTCACGCTCACGCTGAATCTCTCTCTCTCGCTCTCTCTGAATCTCGCGCTGTCTCTCCTGTTCTCTCTCGCGCTCGCGGTCACGCTCGCGCTGGATTATGTTCTTGTAAAAGTCGACGGCTTTGTCTCTGCGTGGATCGAGGTCTTGATAGACCGCGACACCACTGTTGTTGAAAGGTCGTCGGTGATAGAGGGCCGTACTTCCATCCTCGGAGTTCGACCTCGGAGCGACCTCGGAATTGCGCGAAAAAGCACCGCTCGCGGAACTTGTATCCACTTGCTTGTGATTGTCGCGCGACTGACGTGGATGCTTCTCGTAATTGTCCGTTAGACGAATCTCGGGCGTTATGGGATTGTCGCGATCTTTGGCCGGTGAGGGGGGACGATTTCGGGGATCGGCCGATCTTTCGGTAACGGACGAGGTCGACGAGCCCCTCGGGTCCGCGTGTTTACCCACCGACGTGGGACTCGTGAAGAGCCTGCGGCCGGTTTGATGCAGTTTGACGATCGGCTTGTCAATTTCCTCCCAGCGTCTCTCGACATCGCGATCGACATCCATCAGGGTGACTACCGTGTGCTTGGGATTTCTCTCGTCCTTTTTACCCGCGTTCGGTGACTTTCCATCGTTGTCTTTCTCGGCTCTCTTGGCCTCGTCCTTCGAAGCTTCGGCGCTAGACGTTCGTGGGTCGTTTTCTTTTCTTTCAGATGTATTCTCATCTCCCTTCTCGCCGTCGTCCTGCAAGAGCTCAGCGATATCCTCGGACGTGAGCGGCGGGACTGTCAGTACCGGAGGTGGCGCCACCAACAAAGCCGTACTCGATAATTTCGGTATCGGCGGCAACGAATCTTTGCCCTTTGGCGAACACTTTGTGGCTCTTGACGACTTATGGGAATCGCGCTCGGGCGAAAGTAGCAGCCGAGACTCGGAAATAATGCTCGGTGAATCGAATCTCGACGTTGGACTCTCCGTCTCCGAGGTGGAACTGTTTTTATCCAAAACGAGGACGGGTTTTCTCAAGACGGGACCGGAGCCTTTCGACGGTATAGGAATGGTTGGTATGTGACGAATCACTCGAGGTCTCGCCTCCCCGCCTCTCGACGCGCTCGGCTGCCAAATATTCGGCATCTGTCCGACACGAGGCGGTATACCGTCCGGATAAGTCCACGTCGGTATTCGGTTGCTCACGGGATCCGGATCGACGTTTCTCAAGGGATTCTCGCGTTCCGTAGGAATGATTATCGGGGTTCGGGCGCAAATCGATGCCATAATTTCACAAGCGTCCGGACTGGCAGGTCTGTCGTTCGCCCTCGCGCCCGTCAAACCGTCGTTACGCTCCGTCGGAATAATAATTGGCTTGACGCTCTTCGGCTCGGATGTCTGGTCCGGACTAGCCGGTGGACTCGGACTCGCTGGCGTCTCGTCATCCTCCATCTTCTTCACAAAAGATATTTTGTTCTTCATCTCGGTCTTCTTGATGTCCCTGTTGTCGGCAGTACGCTCAATCTTTGGCTCTAAATTCCTGAGAACAGCCGGTTTTTTTTTCATTCATGGCACGTTCGTAACTTTGTAATGCTTATTGACCCTTCGTTGTCACACGGCAAAATTGACCCAGTTTCCACTGATGGCAGATTGGATATTTTTTTTTTGCGCAAATTCACTTCACGAAACCGTTTTTGAAATACTTTTTTAGCTGTGTGACAACGAGAGGTTGACAACGCGGGCACGCGTGTAACGACGTCCATGAGACTATACAAATATCGCTGCTCGTACTCACCCTGAGATATCAGACTTCGTGTTTTCGGTATTCTTAATACTTTCCGGTTTTGGGCCCGTGGAGTTACCCTGAAAATTGTAGTAAATCGAAAGCCTCGAGTAAATATTAGCAGTAGTGCACGATGGAAAAATCTAGAGCGTGCGAACGAGAAGTAGGGGACTGCGAATAACGCGAAGTTAATAGAAACTGCTATTATTAATAAATTATTAATTAAAGTATTAATTAATTAATTAATTCATTCATTAATTAAAGTAGTAATATGGAAAAATATGTAAGCACGTTTGCATTTAATCTGCGCGTATGTATTTTAACAATACGAAAAACTTGCAGGATATAATTATAACGAAATGTTCTCGAATGACATGGTCGTTGATGTATATCTACCTTTCCTACTTTACTGTGGAGTTTCTGCAGAACCTCCTCGCATCGCAGCAATGTCTCGAGTTTTAACCTGTTGACCGATAGAAAACGCAATTAAAAAACAAGAAGAAAACCATAGAAATAACGTTATCACTGCAATAAAACTTCTAAATACAAGATAAACCTTTACCAAGCGGTCCATGCAAGATTCATTCAGTTGGAGGTTTTCAAAGCAGTTGTTTCGCGAGTTTTACTTTGGTGGAAAAATAAAATAAAATGCGACGATAGTTTCGTATACGGTGATGAGTACTTTTTGTTTTCAGTTTGATTTGGCGAATAGTTAATAATCAGCGTTTCAATGTCGAAATATAGAAAAACACGAAATTCGTACTCAACGTGTCGGCAACAACTGTAAACGTATACGAAATTCGATTGTTTTTTTTTTTTACATATATCCTCGTATACTCCGAGAAGTTTCGAGTGTGTACATTGTTACATCATGAAATCGTCGCGTACGCCTACGCGATATCTTGAATTCTATTGAAATGATAGATAGCGCAAATGCGGGGAAGGTCCGTTATGTAAACGGGAGGGCAAGCGCGACCATATCGAGCACGTACTTCCTCTTGCTGTCCGAAAGTATCCCGTGTAGGCTTTGCATTTTTTGCAACTGCGATGCACGCGACTGGTCCTTAACTTTTTTCAGTCTCTCGATCATTGCCTCCAAAAAAGGAATGTACTTTTGCATCTCAGCGAACTTCCTCTCGTACTCGTCCATTTTCGTTGAGCTTTGTGCAGCCACCTGGGTCGACACAGTCAATCATTGTTTTATGTCTCACTGATGAGCGGCCATTTTTTGTTTGTTTGTTTTCCCTAAAGTCCGGTTGTTCAAGCCGGTCCCAAAAATTCGCTCCTTGCTTAGTCAGCTGTCGTTTAAATTGAATCAATGTTCCGGACTGCCTCGCGACGTGACCTTTAGCGCAGAAAGTGACGTGTGAAACCGGCCTCTAGTAGTCTCACATCCACATTTTGAAATAGCAAGTCTTTCAACGTGCAGCAATCGTTCTTTTAAAAAAAAAAAAATGTTCTACCCGACATATTGAATTTATCTAGACGTGTTTCGCTATCGCAGCGTTTGTATTTGCCTCGAATAAGACTATGGGGTACATATGTTTGGGTCTATGTCTGTTATGAAATGCGAAGCGAGCAGCGACGTGATGTTCGATACCCCATAGCAAAAAAGATATACCAATTCACGAGTCAATTGACGAACATCCTGAACGCCTGCCACCCACACGCACATGTCTCGACGCTTGGAATAAACAGCACGGGCAAAAGAAACCGTTCTCCAGAGGGATCGAAAAACGGATAAATAAAAAGTCCCGCTTAGACTGCTGGTAGATTAGCAACGATGGCTTCGCGGGACTGCCGCACGAATGGGCGTCTGTTTGCAGAAGAACCGCTGGCACAGTCTAGAATTATCGATCCATCTCCTACGCGGATATTTAGAGACGTTCCAATTTCAGCGAAATGTGGGCGTGAGAAAATTTACGGCAAATAAAAGTGCAACCACTGAAGCGTTCAGCTGCATACGTGCGGCTTAAACTCATATACTTGTAGAACTTACGAAATTACAAGATTATCCACCCTAACCTACTAATAAGAAGTAATACCTGTACGTCTGTACGTTTTATCTCAAAACGGCCTCATTTGTTTTAATTAGATGGGATAAATGTGAATATAAATGTAGCAATAGGGTGGCTAGTGTAACTGATGATACTCGGTAATAACCCAAAGCTAGCCAAAGCCGAGTTGCTCGGAGATTGCCCTGCATTCCTATTTCCAAACTCCGAAGACTCCCTCTAGTCGGCCCATCGTTCACACTGGATCGCAAAGCCCTCACTGCAGTCGCGTTATGAGCCCCTACACTCAGAAAAAAGATTCATTATGTTCTAATAAATTGGCACATTAGAACATAATTTATTAGAAATTAATAAATGTTTACTCGTATGGAGACAGTTTTTATGTGATTGTAACTACAGCATTTATTCGGCGTCACTAAAGATGTTTTTTTACGTGCCGAATATTCACATCCATTAAAGCCATATTTAAAATAGAAAATTTCAATAAATATTTCCTCGAATCAAATAAATACTACTTTCCCATCACGAAAACCTCTTATTTCGCGACTATGATACTAGTGCGGGCATGCGCACTTTGCCCTTCAACGCGACGGGCCCGACAGCAGGCCGCTCGTCAGATGTAGCTCACGCATACGCTTACCATGCAGCTTCTTCCTATGCCAATGCTTTTGGCACAAGTGTCACTGTTGCGTTTCGGAAGTGAGAAACTCGAAAGTGAGGAATGATTTAAGTGTAAGTAAGAATATAAAGTGAGAAAAAACGTTCAAGTGAGAAAACAATGACGGACGAAGTGACACAATTCCTCGAAAAAAAAACCAGCTGGGGTATTATGAAGAATCCTATAAGATGTCAAGGAAAACTCTATTTGTCGGATATAAAACATCTATTTCTTCTAACTTATATATCCTATTAGATGTTAAGAAAAATTCTTAGTAAATCTTAAACATAAACTTAAGTAAAAAAAATGTCGTAGCTGTTAATAAAATCGTAGTAGGCCGACATACGAATAAGAAAACTTATTCGCCGGGCGACAAACTTCTTAGTCCTTAATAAATCTTTTTTCTGAGTGTACCTCCAGTGATCATCGTACATTTCGACACTTCATCTGCCAATCTAAGCAACTCGATGCAACAGAATGTACCGTAATCCGTAACGAGAATGCTAATCGGGTAGGTCTCGGCTTTCGGAGAAGTAACAAAGTGGCTCGGACAACCAGCCTGATTTCTACGACCCGACTAATCCGCTGGCAATCAAACAAACCCAAGTGCACATTTGCTACTCGAGCACAAACCGACTACCGTAACACACGAACGAACCACGCCGCCATTTTGACTTGCCATCGTCCTTCGCGCACATAACTCCGTACCGAAAAGCGCGACGTTACGAGCGCACCTTGAACACGGCAAATCAAAATGGAGGACGTTGGAACTCGAATGACAACCAGCCAACGATGCGAATGGACAATCGCGAAGGCACGTCCGAGCAAACTTGGGCGCTCAATGTTCGGGGACTTGGCTTCCCACACCCGTCACACGATGCTCATACCAGATTGTACGCAAGAACGAGTCACAAATCGGTGAAATTCGATCGCTGACCGTACACGGGGTTGCGAAATATTCGAACGGCGTTCAGCTGGTCGAGCACTTCGTCCATAGTCGACAATTCCACGCTAGCGATGAGCACCGAAGCGTCAATGGTCGATATCGTGACTCGTTCACTGAACAAGCAGGTTGAGCACCCGTGCGCAAGGCTATTCTCAAAGCCGCTCAATTTGTGTCGCAGCAGAAGCGCTCTCGCGACAGTTGTGCGCGCGAACCGCGAAAACTCAACGAAAGTATTCGTCGTTTTGCAAAGATGCCTACGGCGTGCCAGGCCCACCGAGCGGGACTACGATGAATCCTGCATCGACAAAGTTCTCGTCAAACACGGAAAAAAAACCTAATTTACGAGGGTTTCTCAATTCCGTATGCATAGCGCGGTATCTCGAAAGTCCCGAGCGCTAAACGAGAATTTCTTTTCACTGCTCCACCATAGAGCATCGATCTACCAGGCCATTGTGTGTCGTTGCTGTACCATTCGAGTATATTCCCTTTCTCTACAGCACACACGTATGGGCCACACGTAAACCCGAAGGCTCTACAAAACCGTTTCGGCAGCGCGCTTGCCTGCCGCGACTGGTTTCTTTTCCTCTTTGTCTCTCCCCTTCTTTGTGCCTTGGCCCTCGCGGCTTGTGCTTTCCTCGTGAGCCTCTGGCTTTCATTCACGGGCCTTTCTTCCTATCGAGCTTCCCCTCGTTATTTCTTCAATATCGGTTCTTCCCGTATTGCCGAACTTTTGCAGCGTCTTTGGGAAATCGAAAACTTTGCCAATAACTCGCCAACGACAAGGGGAACGCGGCGGAGCATTGTGCAATACGGACACTCGCTTTCATTTCTTGGGAGACAAAGAACAGCGTGTCGCTGTCCAACGCACTTAACAAGGGACTTCGCAAACTTCACTGTGGATTCGGATTTTGCCGAGAGGCCCGAAGAACGATCGTAAATACGTTCCTACGTTTCTCAAAGCCACAAATTGCTCGATCTCGGAAGCACTTTGAGGAAAAAAGACAACACCCTGCCCGCGATTGAAAGGCGAAACGAACACGTGGTTATCCAGTTGAAGCCACGAGGCGTCTATTCCCACCCCGTCCTTTGTACAACCAACGAAGAGCCCTCGGACGTGTCGGAAATGTCCTTTCTCGCAAATATATCTTCGACTCGTATAATACATACCGCGTGTATTAAAAAAAAGCCGCCGATGTGCTATTCAACATCGAGCAATATGCACTCGGGATAATGCGGGGCACATGCGCGCTGTGTTTCTTTGAGTGACCAGCTCCATCAGTCGTCGTTCACGAGCTTTTTCGTTACAAGTCTCGATCTCGCTCTTACGTACAGTCCTCCTTGTCTCTCTTTCTCTCTCTGGGCTCGTCTGTAGCCCTCTCTCTTTCTTTCTCTCTCTCTCTCTCTCTCTCTCTCTCTCTCTCTTTCTCTCTCGAGCACACGTAGGCCTTAGCGCGCCGGACTCGCGTATTTCACTGCGCCGTTCCAACTCTGCTTCTGTACAAGGCCGTGGCGAACTAGCAACCGAGCTAGGGGGAAGGCGGAGAGGGGAAAAGAGATAAAGGCGACACGACGGTTGGAGGGGCTTGCACAGAACGTTGGTGGAGTATGTGTGTGGCGATTTCGTAGTTTTTACGTTTCAACGTTAGATCACGCTACGTGTGTAATTCCTTCGGTCGTAAGGTACACAGCACACAGTTGCGCTTACAGTAAAACTCTTTTTCGAGCGGCCGTTCTCTCTTTATCAGATATCGCCTTCTTGCCCGACAGTTCAGTTTCGCACGCCGTAGCGTCAACTCGTACGAATTTTGTCTTCTTCTTTTTCTTTACCGTTCACACGCGCGATACTAGTTCGTTCAGTTGTCTTCTTCGAGCAGATACTTCGTGGATACGATGCAGCGTTGAAGGGACGCCGAGCGTGTACTGGCGACGAAAATTCCACGGGGACCCCTCGGTGCCCCACTCGTCGTTTCTTCGTGAAATCCCGCCGGATGTGCTCACCTCGAACGGCCCATTCGCGCATCCGTAAACTCGCCTACTGATCGGGACTGCACGAATACGGGCGGGGTGACTCCGCGTGAGTCCCCCGCACTGCCGCCCAGCGGGCCCTTAACGAAGCTCCGCGCAACTAAGCGCGTTTCCGTTGTGCAAAACGTGACGATAAAAAAAAACTCCCGTGATTTTTCTCCATCGAGTATTTCGCAACGATATTCTTCCACATTCGACACCTCGCCGAACCACTGATCCTCGCAAAATGGCGAATAGTCGGGCGCGAAGGGAGGGGGGCGCCGGCTCCCCCCGTCCGCCAGTTGACAACCGACACACCAGAGGGCGGGCCGCTGCCGAGCTCACTTCCGCTCGCGCCACTGACTAGAGTGGTACTCACGCCAGAACGGGAGTTGAGAAAACAAAAATGGCGGCGTCTCGCAGTAGCGTGTCTTTTGGCGTAGTCGTAGGCTTTTTTTTTCAGGCTACTAACCCAATTGCGTAATGTAATTATTGGATTGGCGATCCCACAGGATGGAGACGAGCAAAATAATTAAGGTCTCTAGGAAATAAGCGACGTTTTTCGTTCCCGTTGATCGAACAAAGCGAATTCCAATGATTCCGAGTCATTGAAAATGAGAATAAATACATTTGTACACTATGAATTTTGTATCTTGTTGATTACCAAAATAAATAAACTTCAACGTGAGACTCGAATACCCGATTATTACTCATTACCGTTTACTCAAAGCCGAACTTCCTCACTAAACGAAAAGTTACCGATAACTAAAGCCCGGAAAAATTGCGAGCTGGCATAGGGTATCGATATTGTGTTTTGCATCCGAATAAAACGTACTCGTTTCCCCACGGAGCCTCATTGATTTTCGTACGGCTGATGCACGTAGGCATCAGTCTGGATTTCTTCGTCCTACGAGTCGGCCCAAAGCGCAACGCAACGAAAATGTGTATAAAAGAAAAACGTGCACAAGTTCATTATTGAATCCTTACCGTCAAGCAAACGTCTGTCTCTCCGGATTTGATCTCTAACTGCGCAATTGTCTCTCAAGCGATGTTACGTAATTTTGTCATTTTTTTTCCCCCTCAACTATTCATCCCCCTTTTTCGCGTACACTTGGAAACCGTAACTCGAACGTTTCACGAAACTGATCGAACGATGCGCACCACCGTGATTTTGGCCCCTGTTTTTTTTTTTACTTTTTTCTATTCGCGCTCGTTCCTTTCGCACTTGGACGGATCGCGACACGACGACGAGTTGCCAATGGTAGTTCCGCCCCGCGGGTCCTTTTTTCCGGCCATACCGACGACGGAAACGACGAGCAAAAGCGTCCGTGTCTAGCCGTTGGAGTAAATACGTGGCTTCGCCGAACAGTGATCCGAGCTCGCGATTTCACGAAAAATCTCGATACTCTCCATCGTGGAGGAGGACAAGAGAAGAGAAGCCTGTCCCCGGGGCAACCGTGTTTGCCCAGGCCGCTCTCATCTGTTTCGGACTTATTCGAATTTTCTTTCTTTCTCTCTCTCTTCAAACGTTAAAGCGAATAATCGTGACGATTTCAATTGTTACGAGGCTATCGCCCCGGACAATTATCGAGTATTCTTAAATGTCCAATATGGTGGTGATGACGCGACGCGTCTTTGTCGTCAGTGAACGACTGTAAGGACCTTTGGGAAAGATGCCTCTGGAAAAGAAACCAGTTTCCTTCGCACTTTTCTCGTAAAGTTCGTACTTTCTCGCAGTTCAGAGCCCGTTTCCACGATAACACAATAAAACGTCTATGTACGCCCTTTTCGTTGGCGAGCATTATTTTTCGTCATTTTCTCTAATCTGCCGATCCCACGAAAAATTTCGCCCCCTCGCACTCACTTTCTCCGTCCCTCACCACGCTACTATCTCTCCCTTGGCATCACCGTGCGCTACCTGACAATACTCCAATTACACTCATGCACGACACTTTTTCTCTCTCTCCCCCCCTTTTCCCTAGCCACGGGTCACCAAACACGTTCCGCGCGCAGTAACGTCAAGCTTGGCACGTACGCAGCGGCAGCGTGAGGAACAATTGCGGATACGAACTTGACCGTCCGTGTCCGAAGGATGAAAAATCGTGAAAATGGCAAAAAAAAACGCCCGTTGATGCATCGATACTTTGGCCTCCCTTGCTCCTATGAATCACGCGCGAACTAGTGCAAAGCTTAGAGCACGAAGTGCCCCATTGGAAATTGTAGAATCTACGAATGGCTTTTCTTTCGTGTCAACCGTCGTTGCTTTGTCCCATTCTCTTGCAAACGCTGCGTATACGTGTGTGCTGGGGGAAAGAGTGTGAGGAGGAAAGCGCGTGGCGCTCGATCGCGCACGTATCCTACACCTCAGCCATGTACCGCGATATTTCCATCGTTCGCGCATATCCGTCCACCCAGACATCGAAAGCCGCGTCGGAATCTCCCCGAAGAAAATGCCTACGTCTGTCGCAAGGGATAATTTCACTATTGCCAGCGCCTTCATCCTACCGAGCGCAGCGCGCGCGCGTTTTCCATCCGCCAAATTAAATCGTAGTAGAGAAATTATCTTAATTATATCGCGAAATTAAATCGTCGTAGAGAAAACTCGGGGAACAGCCGGAATTTGCGAATTCCCGATGAGTGGAAACTTTGGTCACGGAAATCGCGACGAGAATGTTGGTAATCGATGCGATGGGGAATGGGGATGGAAGGAGAAACGCAAGTCTGCGGACGTGCAGCGTCCGACTGGCAGTTTTCGCGTTAATGGCGACCTCTCAATTTTGCGACGGGAAGGACACGAGCTCCGGGACTTTCGCGATATCCGTGAGAGCATCCTACGAGGGTCCACTTACCGTTTCGAGGACTTTTTTTTCGCGTGCCTCAACGTTGGATTCGATCGAGCGCGCGGTTTTTCTTCTACTACATGGGGCATTTGTATCGGCGAGATCGTTGCGAACGTTCGGCAACGTCAACGTGCAAGATCTGCTTTTTTTCACGCAACTCTGCTTTGAACGTCGTACGTTTATGGGCGGCTGAGAATTTCGAGCCGGAATTCTTTTTCACTGATCGGACAAAGGTTCACTCTACGAGAATTTCGCGAACTTCCCCCTCCCCCCGTGTCAATTGTTATTCGTACGGAACGTTGAAATTTCGATTATAGAGGTTTGCTGTTTTTTTTCTTTCGTTTTTATGTTATCGAAATGGAGAAAAATGATTTTTCACGGAGAGCCGAGATCTTGCACGTTCAACGTATCGCCGCCATTTGCAATGTTAATCGCTCACTTCCAGGTGTGACGTCATCGGGCGATGACCGGATTCCGCCGGGGATACCCGAACGCCAAAGCCCGCGCGTATTCGATTTGTTTTCTTTAAAGACCGACGCTTACTGTCGTATTTTTCTCGCCTTTTCGATATTTTGGCTTCTTTTCACATTTTTCGATCCACAAGTGGATTCAGCAAAGTGCGGAAGAAGCCGGATATTGCGCAACATTGTGATAACGAAAATATCCGAAACGTAAATTCGGATGAATCTGAAGTTGGCATCGTTGGAATTGAATGATTTTTTTTCATTATCGCCATTTTGCAAATTAAGGGATCACAGTGTGAAATTTTCAAAAGATCGATTTTTTTTGCATTATCCAATAGTATAGGTTATAAACATGCTGTTCATTTTTTAGGCGAAATTCGAATTATCCCGAGATTATTCGAATATTTAAAGGATATTCGATCAGCTACATGAGACCTGGCGCGTTTTTCTGGAAAGCTTTTGTTTTTTAATCTTCATATTTTTTCATAAATTCGATGCGTTTTTTTTTGTCAAACCGCCGGCGTTTTGTCAATTTGGATTACAAAAAAAACCTTCATAGCAAGATAGCGGCTTTCATACTGATTAATAATATTTTACAAATTTTGTTCCAGATAATATTTACGGCCACAACCGTGTACACCGTGAGGACTCCTTTTTTCGAAGACATTTTCAACCGTTAAAAAAATGTAAAAAAATAAAAAATAAACGTTTAAAAATTTATTTTCTGTTCTTCACGAGTGCTTTGATTTGACATAAAAAATCAAACTGATTAGCGTATTTTAACCATCGAAAAAAGAAAATCGCGAATATCAGCTATTTTTCGACCCGTTACACTGTGATCACTTAAGGTCGTAAATCTCTAATATGGAAAAACGTGCGACAGATTTACAAAGCCTACATCGACGAAAAAAGCGAATTGAACAGAATTCATTTTCGTTGCGTAAAAATAACAAATTTTTTCATAGATTTTACATGCTCGAGTTTCACTTCGTCGCCACGTTGGAAAATAAATAATTGAAAAAATCGACGATCGTCAACGACTCGTATTCATTGTTAACTTCAATAACCCGTTTGGTTTTCAGATTTCGTCGCAAAAAAAATTTCATCTGCCGGCGGCTGTTTTTGTCGTTTTTCTGAATTTTCCGGTGATTTTTCAAAAAAGCTCTCAATATATCTAGCTTTATATTTAAAAAAATGCGTTTCTTTTTCACCAATCACCAGAAAACAATATCGGAGTTTGGCCTCTTTTTTCGAGCCTCTAAATAAATGTAGCCCCTTAAATTTGACGAAAAAAATTCCTTGCATTCCAACGATGCAAAGTTCAATGTAATTCAACGTCATAAATTCCGCGGGGTTGGTGTAATTGATAAGTTGCTCATTCGAGTGAAAATGACGGACGGGCCTTACGGTAATATCAAATTCGCATTCACGAGATGCGTGTGTGTGTGCGTCGTGAGAACAGTAAAAAAATAATTACGGTACATTGTGATGGGCAAGCAGCCTCGTTTTGTCTTGTCTTTTTTTTTATTATCTTCCCTCGTTTACTTTTCAACGAGAGCCATAATACTTCAGTGTTATTCGACATATATGTTACGCATGATAACTTTATTTACAAAACATATCGATCCGATACATGCACTGATAAGTTGTTCTCATTTTTTTTTCGTCAGTTCATCTCTCTCTCTCTCTCTCTCTCTTGCTTTCTCTCTCGTTCGCTCGCTCTTTTCGCCAAATTGTCGAATTATTTACATAAAATTTGGAGACTATTCAAGTTTCACATCGCAAAAAGAGTTTTTTTTTTTGTTTTCTATACATACTCTCGAGATTACGGTGCCGTAGAGGGAACGACGTCTAATTAGTTGAAGAGGATCGCAACTGTGCGAGGAGCGTGGTTCGATTTTGCATGTCGTCTATCTATCCGAATAATCGCGATGACGGATAATAAGAATGAAAATAAAGAAAAAAAAACAAATAAACGTTGAATAGTCGAGATGAATAAAAAAAAAATGTATCGTGAATGTCCAAAAGAATTCTCTTATCCGACCAATTATCCTCCACTTCCGGTCGCACGTTTTTTTTTCCCCGCTTCCTCTGTCTCTCGGTGTATATCACGCTGAGAAACGACAATCCATGAACGTTTAAGAAACAAATTCATCAAACGTGAAACTGATGTGATGAATAAAAAGCGCCGCGAGTCTCGCGTTTGCACTGTCGAGGGAATCGTTCTTCGAATTGTCGCGTCCGTCGCAGTCACGTCCCTCGATAAAAAAAAAAAAAGAATATAAATGCGTGAAAACTGGTAAATATCGCGAGACCATCGAAACTCGATTATCCGGGACAGGCAAAAGAAGAAAAAAAAATAGAAAGAGTATTCGAATAACGAAGCGAGCTTCCGGTCTCGAAATCTCGTCCGCTGGTGGAAACGCTTTCTTTCCCCTCGTGTACGTGTAACGTGTGTATGACGATAAGAGAGCAAAAAACGTCGGTGGAAGGCGCAAAAGTACAATGAAAAGAGAAGGGGAAAAACAGAAACAATAAATAAATAATAAACTATAAGTCGGCGTCCGAATTGGCGTCGTTGACTCCGCGTCGAGCTCTCGCGACGCTAACTTTTGTTTCCTTTTAGCCTTCCGCTCAGCGCTCCCGCTTACAGGCTGATGGAATGTTTTCCGTTCGTTGGTCAACGTCTCGTTTCCTTGTCTCTCGAGTCTCGTCCAGCTGCGACGTTGCGACGGAACAAAAGAAAAAAAAAACGATTTTTCTCTCGTTTGTTTTAATTCTACCTCGTGTGATTTGCCTCTAGTGACACATTTCTTGCCACTCGCGAAAATTATAATCACGACAACGACACTGTATCCTCTCGTACTTCTAGAAAGTATATATTATATATATTCATATTTATAATATATGCCTGTGACTCGTAGAGAACTCATTCTTATCGGATTTGTTTTCTTTCGACTTTTTTTCATCTCATAGTTCCGTATGGCCTGCGTTGGCGAGTCGATAGTTTAGTAGTAGTATTAGCGGCAGCTGCTTCGAATCGTAATCGTTGACGCAAAATTCCGTCGCGCCCTTCAGTGTCAACCTTTTTTTTCGCCCGCCCATATCCAGCCTTTCATCCGTTCGTCGACTCGTGTAGCAAAAACCCCTCTTTCGTATTCTTCCCTCGTGTACGCTTGGATTGGCGCGTTCAATGAAAAAAAAACACCGACATATTTGAGTTGCGAGGACCGCGCGAGATCACGGGCATCGAGAAGAAAGCACCGAACGCCCAGAGCGTACAGCTAACCGACAAAAAATTGGAACGTTTTTGTGTTTCTTTTGCCAAAAAGTTTCCCGACTACGTTATCGTCTGGATTCATTCGCCTCATTCGTGATTTCCATCATACTCCGACTTTATGGCTGAATCGTTCTTTTTTTTTCATCACTGAGGATCGGTCGTTTCGAGAGAAGTCTTTGTCGTATCGCGGATGAAGCACAATCGTCTGTCGTATCATTGTTCATACAAGATCTTGAAGATCGCGAAACGTTCGTCGAGCCATCCGAAGAGAGTCTTCTCTATCTCTCTCTACGCGTGTTTTTTTTTTTTTATTGTATGTGAGTGTCGTGTTTCCAACGATCCTCGTAACAACGAGAATACAAAGAGCTCGAACGTACGAGCTAATTGTGTACCGTCGTCGAGGCGTATTGAAGACGCTCGAGTTCCTCGAGCGAGAGAACGTTCGTCTGTCCGAGCTCGGGGAGCTTACCGGCTCGCGCCTTCGCCAATAACTCCGGACTGAACCATCGCGCCAATTGATTCGACGTTGGCGACAAACTTCCACCGTTGCTTCCAGGTGATCCTTGCCTACCGACGGCTATGTTTATCTGCTGCGACCGCAACATACGCCCGTCTGTGAAAAAAAAAAAACAAAACGAATGAGAACAACGCGTCTTTGTCGCTGATCGTTCCGATTGTTCGGCTGAGACGACAACGATCGATAAATGTGTATTGAAATGCTTACCGGTTCGCGCAGCGTTGTTGTGATTCATGACGAGCTGAACCTGCGAAGTTCTCTGCTGATGCTGCATACTCGCAAGATGCGATTGCACCTGTTGCGCCTTCATGTTCATAACATTCGGTCTTTGGTTCATGATGGAATTCGAGGCTATGCTGTAGGGTGGAACGTTCGGATGGGGCATCGGTGGTGTCGCCATCGTGTGCTTGGAACGCGCCGGATTACCATAGATCCCGGCTGACGGACGTTGAGGAGGTTGCGGCTGTTGTGGCTGCGGCTGTGGCGGCGGCGGTTGCGGAAAATTCACCGGCCTACCGTATTGGAACTGACTACCGTTGCCGCCCTTCACGATCGGTCGACCTGCGATCACAGAAATCCAATTTTCTCGGTCCTTCTGCCCTTTTTTCTCGACGGCAAATCGCTAATTCCCTCTCGTGGTCGAATATTTACAACTACAGGTTTTTTTTTTTCAACTTTCACGAGCAAGACTTTTTGTTCCTGATATCGACAAATACGACGATGAACTTAAGATCTTGGCTCTTTTTTTTACGATAAATCATCAGGTGGGAAAATTCTATTTTGTGAATGGGCAAAGTGACGCAAATTTGCAGAAAATTGACCAAGAGTCCAACTAGCAAAACGATATCTTTTCGCAGCTTGGCTTCGTTGCAATTTTTAAAACGCCGTTTGATTTTTAACCCAGAGTGGTATAAAAATGAAGCAAGTGGAAAAAAGCGTCGAACGTACCATTATGCTGTTTGGCGGGTGGGCTGGCCCACGTGCCTTGAACTTGGACCTGAGGCTGTGGCTGGCTCGGCGGAAGTCCCATAGCCGGCTTTTGTCGCGAGAGAACACCCTGAGCGAGGAGCTGTACGGCCGATTGCATTTGCTGTATTTCGACAGCTTGCTGAGTCTGAGCTGCCAATTTGGCGGACTCGTTACTCCCTACAGGACGAAGAGACACACACAGACACATACGACTTAGTCCCGAGATTTCAACTCGCAATGTAAATGCCAGATAAGCGATAAATTCTCATGCGATCGTTGGAAGGATAAACCTTCCCCTCCATACTCGGCTACATTGTTTCATGCTAACGCGACGCGGCCAAGCGTCGTGCAGATTCGTAAAGAATCAACATGCTTCGTTGGAAAGGAAGAAAAAATGTGCATGCCTGTCCACAGCTCGTGAAGAATGTGAGAACGCTCGCAGATAAGAAAGAAAAAAAACTCCAGTGAAAGCAACAGGGATTCGTGATAGTGAAGCAGAGAGTGAGAGAGGAGTGCGTGTGTTCTGTGTTTGCATTGGGGGACGTACTTACAAAGCGTTTTTATTGTAAAAAAAAAAATTTGAAAATAGATATTTCTTTTTTTTTCAACATATTCCAGTACTCGAGTGCGTATATAATGCGAGAAGTTCCTTTCAAATGAACGTTTCGAAGATAGAAATTGCGTGTGTAAGCGCACCAAATCCGTGTCGAGATCCGTGCACAATCCACATATACAAAAATTGAAGAGGCTTTGTTTTCCCTTTTTTGTTTGCCTTGTTTTTTTTTTTTTAATATTGTTTTTACATGTTCCAGATTACGAGATAATTTTGCGAGGTCATTCCTCGACAGTCCAGAAAATCCGAAAGTAGCGCATGCGTTTTCACGGTCAGCGACGAGGAAGATCGGCAAAGTGGGGCAAAAGAAAAAGAAAAAAAAAAACGAACGAGCAAAAAAAAAAACAGTGGCGAAAGCCCAGTCATGCCCAAAGCACTTGGAGTGATCAAGCGAACGAGGGGCACGAGAAAAACTAAACTATGATTTTCTTTCGCGCTGCGTTTAGAAACATGGGGGTTTGGAAAAGGGTGGAATGGCTGATAGAGCAATTAAAAAAAAACCGAGAGAAAAAAAAGAAACGGTAATAAAAGTCGAAGTATCGTTTTCGAGCTCGCGATATCCTCCATTATCAATTCGATCCGGCGACCTCGAGGACGCTACGCGTCTCGTCCAGGCGCTCGATCGATCTTTCGTCACTCAAAGCAATTAAATTCACGGAATTCTCATCACCGTCGGCTCGAATCTTCGACTCCGGAACAATAAATTCGATAACCGCGTCATTATCGACAATCGAATCGTTATTGTTTTTATCCTGCGGTTCTTTCGTTTCGATCTCATTGGGAATATCGCGAGGACTTTGACACTTGGTTACAGGAACGTTTGCGTCAACGATTTTCGCGATATCGTTGGCGTTATTGTTACCGTCCTTTTTTTTCTCCATCGGGGCTTTTTCAGCGCGTTGGTGCTTTAGCGACGGCTCGTTTTGACTCTTTTTCACGGGATTGCTATTGTTGTTGAGATCGCCGAGTACGCGAGAGCGCGAAACTTTCGACGACGTATTGTTCGGGGCCGATTTATCGGGATGACCGATGGCTTTTTGTGCGTTCTCGCGAGTCGGACGACGAACGATACGATGAGTACGGGGCGATGGGGCCACGAATTTGTGTGGCGGATACGCCGGATATAATACTAATTCTAAATGAGGTTCCAAATTATTCGCACCATCGAGCTCCTTCTCGGCTGTCATTTTTCGCAAAACCGAGGTCGGCGTGAAAGCGAGGGGCGTCGGGCTCAGGGTTTGCTTCGACGGCGAATTCACCGGGCTCGTCATTTGATGATGATGATGATGATGGTGATGGTGAAGCTGCTGTTGCTGCTGCTGCTGCTGCTGTTGCTGCGACGACAGTTGCGGCTGTTTTGCTTGCTGAAGGTGCTCCTGTCGCTTGCGATAATTCTCCCGCTGTTCCTCCAACTTCTTCTTGATAAGAGCGTTCTGCATTATCGTCTGCGTGTTCATGACGAGGCCACGGGGCGACGGCACTCTGTGCGGTATTACTGTCGAAATCACAAATTCACTCGTGAAACTCACGATTCACGATGCCGTTTTTTCGTTTGAGCTTGCAACGAGCTTGGTCTGATGTTCGGATTTAATTAGATCGAACGAACGTCGACGAATTTACCGTCGTCGAATATCCATAAGTGAGTATAGAGTAGAAATGAGTGCCAGAAATGGTGGGAAGTAGACAAATATAGTGAGTTTGTTTGGGTTTGTTTCGTTATGGATATTCGACTTATGGTTATTCTACCCCATTAGACGAATTTTACACCTCGCTGAGCATTTTTCAATATTATTGACATTTACTGCTCTATCGTGTCGAAAGTGTGGGCCACCACGTGCCGAACACCCTACCAAATGCTCATTGCGAAGGAATACATATTGTGGCGGGTTCGTTAACGTTCGATGAGAGTCAACGAAAGCAAAATTGACGCGGGCCTAAAAGAAAAGAACATCGATTCTTCATTACCTGGGTGCTGTACCGACAAAGTGTTGGGACTAGTCGCCAAATTTGGCCTGATTATCGGAGCTGAACAGAATGCTGCATTCCCAACAAATCGTCAATCACATAGTTATCATGGTTTTCTCGAGATTCGTATTTTCACAAATAATTTCAAAATATTCCCAACACAATGACAATTAATACAAAAAAAATCATCGAAAAATTATTTCCAGAGAGAGAGGAACAGTAGCTACGACGAGAAAAACAAATACATGGTTGTTACGCATTATTGACTCAGAACATTTCTGACTTTTTCAGGTTTTCCACATAAGTTTCGCAAATGCCCCAGGGAGATTGGGGTCAAATAAAGAACATAATTGTTTTTAAGATCGAATATATAAAAATATTGAATATTCAAATTTAAAAATAAAAAAAAACTGAAAATTGAAAAATAAATTAAACAATGGAGTAAAAAAAATTGAGCAAATGCAGAACCTGTTTTTTTATTATAAACAGAGATGTTTATGACGGTGTCAATGAATTAAAAATAAATATAAGCACTCATCTACAATAATAATTGTGTAGTTGGGGATCGACAAATCGAATGCAAATGTATAAACCCAAATCCAAAAATATTGGTTTTTCAAATGAAAAAATAAAAAACTGAAATTCGAAAAATAAATTAAACAAACAAAAACATTAAAAGCAATTCCAGAGCCTGTTCTTCATTATAAACGGAAATGTTTATGTCGGTGCCAATAAATTAAAAATAAATATAAACACTCATCTACAATAATAATACAGAGACTGAATTAGTTTTTAATATTCGAAATTTTCAATGCTTGGCACTGAGATCACTTTTTTTGTATATAATGAAGAGTAATATAAATATTTATTTTTATAATTTAGTTTTTTAAAAGTGAGTTTCATTTCTCGCGTCCCTTGCAAATTCTGGAAAAATTCCAGAGAATTTTAGAATATTCCACGACTTTTCTCAGATTATTTCTCGAAGAAATTCCCCGAGGTTCCCCGGTTTTCGATATGCGTAACGGCCATGAAATAACTAAACGATGGTGACGAAAGGGCACTCACCGTTGTTCATAGGGGATGGTATTCTCTGCTGTTGTTGTTGCTGATAGAGAATTTGTTGGAGTATCGGATCAGCGTGAGGACTAACGTTCCGTGGAGTCGTGCCACCGTACATCTTCAAAATATTTATGAGAACTTCTCGATGGCGATGGTGCATGGCCGGATTCTGAAGAAGAAAAAGCCGAAAAATATCCCCGATGAGAGACAACTAAAATAATTTGTTTCTTCTTCGAGTAGTTGTGTTTTGCGTCGATTGTGAGGGATTTGTGGCATCACCGAAGACCCACATTCGTAGCCTTTTTCTATCTCCTCCAAACGCCCAATAATCACACGTTAAGTTAATCCTGTCGCTTCACACTAGTCATACCACCGATCATACTTGAGACTTGTACAATTTATATTGTATTGTATTATATTGTAATTAGATCGATAGTCGACCCAGAAATTTTACAGAGACGATTATTAATATATTTAGTGAAGCTCCAAAAAAGTTACGAAAATCCTATGGATTGAAGGCTGGCGATAGGATTACCTTAAACATAGTCTAAAAAAAAGTTCAGACTAATTTTGGGCCTTCAAACCTGTAGCTGCTGCATGAGATGTTGCCGGGTGATCTCGCCCTGTTGGAGGCCCTGAATGATAGCCTGAGCTTCCGGTCGTTGGAGCAATTCCCGATTCGACGGTGCGTTATTAACGAGCATCTGCAAGTCTTGTGGCACGGGACTAACCCCGACCATTCGTTGTTGCCCGCTCATCATCATTGACAGCATGTCCGACTGTTGTTGTTGGCGTTGCTTCTGTTGTTGCTGCTGTTGCTGCTGCTAATGACAACGCGGAAGTATGAGACTCGAAAGTTTATCGAGTCAACGGGCGATTGCGTTGGTCGATACTTGGATAAAATGTCGGTTGTGTAATTGCAAGAATCCAAGATAAAGTGCCGAATTGACAAACCTGTTGAATCCGCAAGACTTTCATGAGATTCTCGTGTTGCATCTGCGCCTGATGAGGATGTTGAGCAGGCCCGAGGGGGCCGACGTGATTGAAACTCGGCGCGGGCATGGGCTCGGGCACCGGAGGCTGTTGAGCCTTAAGCTGATTATTGAGCAACTGTATCAGTGTCATCGGTGGTGGTTTCTGTGATATAGGACCGTTCGCGGCCTGCACAGCCTGCCCGCCGGTAACTTGCGCCAGCTGCGAAAGTTAAACGAAAAGATAGACCGACGGAACAAAATATACGAGAAAAAAAATGCACTTTTCCAAGAAAAACTGAATGAACGATGCGTACCAATTTCTTGAAAGCGGATAGATCTTCCTCAGTCTTGTTAACTCTCGGTGGTTCGTTGGAGGACGCGGCTGGAGCGCCGCCTCTCATTCGAGCCTCCAATTCTTCCAAGCTGTGAATGACTTTGCCACCGACTTCTGCAAATAAACGTTTACCGGACGAGTGACGAAACGGCTATTCGCAATGATGAATTATCTCGTACGGCGATCAAAGTTGCTTTACCCATATCCTTGATGACGGATTTCTTCATCATCGGTAGAACCGTACCCGTGGCGTCGCCCTGGCCATTTTGGTGGGGTTTATTGCCGCGTTGCAACATCTCCAGGAGCTTCACACCCGTTGCCGGATTTTCCGTATTCGAGGTCGTGTTTGCCGGCGATATCGGGGCGAAGTATGTGTTCGACTCGGTGACCGAGGGTATCTGTATGTTCGGCTCGGTGATGTCGTTGAGCAAATTGTTGAGAAGCTCGTCCTGTATGGAAGCTCTTCGACTGTCGATCTGTTGGACCGGACTCTCGCGCTTGAACCACTGACTGAAACGCGAACCCGTGCCCGTTTCCGCACCGACCCCGTTCTGTCGTGCGGCGAACAAAAAGTCATTTTTCATCATTAAGGGGCTAATCGGCGTGACACTTTCAAGCCTCTCAGCAGGCATTATTCGAGGAAGAGGAGGGTCCATTGTATGGGTCAGGTATAGCTGATTGGCAGTTTTTAGGGTAAATATCATTTTATCTTGCAAATATCGATAGTTAAATCTTTAAACGCGTTTTTCTCGAAATGAGATTTTTCAAAATTGCTGACATTGTAACTCAAAGAGCAATTATCCGATTGACTTGAAATTTGAACTGAGTACTCTTGAATATATTTACTCTACAATGACGTAGGATATTTTTGATTGGATGAAAATTGACGATTTAGCATTGAAAAAAACGACCATTTTATAGGCAAGAAAACAGACTTTGTTTCATAACTACGCTATTTTGTTAGATTTTGATATTTTTCGAAAATCCTACGTCATTGTACAGGAAATACCTTCCAGTTTAACGACATTTTTTCCTTTTTCGATTTCAGCGACTCAATCGGCCGAAATCATGTCAGCAGTGGAGGAACTTTTTTTTGCGCCTCCGGAGGCAGCGCATAAGTCGCTTGGATCTCAATATTTTTCTATGAAGAAATTATGTAATATAGGTCAAATATAGCCAAATATATTCTTAATTTCCCGAAACATTTAATCGTGTACTTTTCTTTCATCAAATTCCCGAAAATCACCCAAATGTTCAGCGTTCACACTGGTATAGGCCCTAAAGTCGAGAAATCCCTTTAGTATTTGCAAAAAATCGATTTTTTTACATATTTGGAAAGTATGATACCCGAAGAATATACTCACCAAAGGAAAGCTCGAAATATTGAATATTTGCGGAGTTTTCGCATATGGTCTAGAGCGCGGGGACAGCATGCGGTCAGGTAGCGAGTAAACTTTAAACGCGATTATCTCGAAACTACTTTTTCAAAAACTGCTCGTGTTGTAGCTCAAAAAGTTATCGACCGATTTGGTTGAAATTTTAGGAGGTTACTCTCAGTAATATTATCGGAAGGATATACCTAAAGTTTGAAAGGTAGCGTGTAAATAAAGAATTTTTTTCGGGTCAAATATGTCGAAAAAATGGTCGAAAATTCGAACTTTGGAGTAAAAAGGCTCCCAAATTTTCAATTTTGCACTTTTTCGTCATTTTTTAGGTATATCCTTCCACTTGATATGTCATTAACGAATGACACTTATTAAATCTTTTTCAGATCAACAGAAAAAGAGTGACAACTCTAGCACTTTTCGATGTCGCGGAAAACAGGCGTCCGAAGACCCTTAATAACGCCGCCATTTTGTCGGACATCCCAGAACAAAAAAAAAATGTTTTTTAAAACTTGACAGTTATAATAAACTCATGTCCAAATTTGAGAATGATCAGATTATTTTATCCCCGCTAAAAAAATTCCCGAAAAATACCAATTTTTCACGCCCCTAAAGGGATTTCTCTCCTTGAATATTTAGCCATACGAGAGAGCTTGCTCGATAATTGAGCGACGTTCGAACGAGGCGCGAATATACTCACGGTAAGCAAGCCCGGTACACCCGGAAAAATGTCGGACTTGAGAAAATCGTCGAGATTGAAATCGGCCGGATTGTCGTCTCGACTCTTGGCAGTGTCGGATCTGTCGTTGATCTCGCTTGGTTCGGTAGCTGCGCTCCCGCTCGTGTCCGAGCGTTCTTTGCCATTTTCCGTTTGTTCCTCGTTCTGTTCGGATATCGGCGAGTGGGGCGCGTGCACGGCGTTCATCGATTGATCCATGACGGTCGGAGTGCTGCGACCTTTCGGCACGACGGACCCATCACCCCCGCCGCCGCCGCCGCCTCTGTCGTCTTTGTCGCTGGTCGCTTTTTTGCCGCGTTTCTTCTGTGCCGGCGATTGTTTCTTGCTCTTGGGTGGGTTGCTCTTCTCCTCGGGTATGTCGTCGAAGCCCCGAAGCTCGATAACGTCGTGCTGGGAGGTTGGTCCGCTGCTGAACCACTCGGGCTCCTCGGGCTCGCCGTAGTTCCTTCGGCGCTCGTTGTTGCTGTAGCGACGATCTCTGCAACGGTCCATCGGATGACCGCGCTCGTTTCTCTCGCCGCCGGCGCGATCGCGCGGCTGCTCGCGATCACCGAAGTCCCGGCCGAACGAGCGTCGCTCGTAACGATCCGAGCGGTCCTCACGCTCCCGCGGATTGTCACGATCGCGCACCGGCGGCTCCCGATCGCGGCCAACCTCGCGGGCGTCACGGTCACGCGTTGCCGCCGCTGTACTCGTGCGAAACGCAAACTCCGAACGTTCCGGCTCCAGCTTCTCCTTCAGGAACATGTTCTTCGTGTCCCAACCGTCGTCCCACATGTCCCGATTCAGCAAACGCCCGCTACCGATGCGACGCACCGGCTCCCGATGACTCACCTGGAACAATCACACCGAGACGTTAGGACACTGCGAACTTTACGGCGAAAACTTTCCATACGGTCATTACGAATTCGGGAACCAATCAAACGAAAATCAATTCTTTTTCAGGTTTCGATATTTTTAAATGTGAAACTCACGGAAAATTTTTCACGTGTTCTTATTGGAAATTTAAGGCGGGACATTTAGACAGGAAAAAATAAGCAATATTGAGGGATTTTTTGAACTGAGAAATAATTATTCTACAATTATCAAACTTTAGGTATACTTTAATAGTATATTTCAGTATACGAAACCATTTTTTTAATTAGGGGTAGGCCACTCCAGAGGCCGGAAAAAAGGCTTTTTGGGATTTTATTTCTCAGAAATACTATGAAATAAATCGAGAGTACAAAAAAAGGGTGTTCATTATACATGTCAGTGACTGTATACAATAATTTTTTTTTAGCGATTAATTTCAACATGGCGGCTGTGCAGCGTTTATCTCAAAACTGTATTTTTTAAGTTGGCCGGAATCATAACTCAGACAATTTTCAACCGATTCACTTGAAATGTTGAATATATCTTGAAAAATACATTGTCTTAAAATTGAAGTACGTAGGATTTTTTTTTACATTGCATAGTTCATATGGTATTAACAATTGTCTGACGATTTTTTAGGCAAATTTTTGAAAAGTGAAAAATTTGCCTGAAAAATCGTCAGATAATTTTTAATAACAAATGAACTATGCAAGATGAAAAAAAATCCTACGTACTTCCATAGACAATGTATTATTCAAGATTTATTCAACATTTCAAGTGAATCGGTTGAAAATCGTCTGAGTTATGTTTCCGGCCAACTTAAAAAATGGGGTTTTGAGATAAACGCTGCACAGCCGCCATTTTGAAATTAATCGCTTCAAAAAAATTATTGTATACAGTCACTGCTATGTACGATAAACACCCTTTATTGTCATCTCGATGTATTTTGTACTTTTTCTGAAAAAAAAAAACCCATAAAGCCTATTTTTCGGCCTCTAGAGTGGCCTGAGGCCTTAATTCATCATCAAAATGACGGAGCTGTGGCAGAGTCACCGCGGGAGTTGTGAATCGGCGTGCAGTCTAGCTTCCCGTAGACTTTGATTTGCAAAAAAGTTCAAACCTTTTTTCAGTTAGATCATGTATAGTTCCTATGTGACGGTAATTAAAATGAAGAAAGTCCACATGGTACAGAAACATTTCTGTAACATGTGGATTAAAAAAAGTTTTTTTTTTCCAATTTTTTCAAAAACAATTCTCGTCAAGTAGAAGGTACCGATTTTATCAATATTTCTACCAAGTTTAAACTCAATCGGCTTAATAGTTTTTGAGTAATCCTGCACGCCAATTTCGACAATGCAGTTTTGAGAATAACGCCTTTGAAGTTCACGCCTGCTCCGAATCCGAGCGGTGAGGCACGGCGTTGACGGGCTGTAACGTTTGAAGTTTTTCGAATTTCGCTTTGAAACTTTAGGAAAATATTCTACATATTTAATTCTATCGTTTGAAGAGAAAAAATTAATCGATTTTTTTATCGTTGTAAATGTATATCCCGCCTTAAGAGATCGAATTGCAAATAACGAAGACTTCGGGAGAGCATACAAATAAAGAAAATGAATAAACAAATACGTCAATTTTTTTTTCAAAACAATCTTTTATGCAATGTACTAAAAAGTAGGAAATAATATTTTTTCATTCAGTTTCATTCATATTTAAAATTCAGTTTCATTAACCGTATTTAATTTGGCACAATAGTAACTAGAGGAATTATTATCATACGTTTATACTCAGTTTCAGGATTTTTATTCAATAAATCTAAAGTTGTTTTACAGTAAATTAAATACAGTTGATATGTTAATGGATTTATGTAAATTAAAGATTGAATGTCTAAACTTTGAGCGCCCCAAGGTTTTATTTATAGTCACATATAGACGACTTGGTAAAAAAAATTATTTTCTACTTTTAAGTACGTTGAATAAAAGCTTGTTTAAAAAAAATAAACATTTTCTTCTTTTTTTAGTCTTTTATTGATTTTAGCTTCAAGTAGTCGGTATATGGGTGACATATCGATTTTCCGTTTTGCATCTCACACCAAGGCAAGTTAAATAAAAGCTTGTAAAAAAATCATTGCGTTCGAACAATGCAAACTTCAACGTCATTATTGACTGAGAAATTCCCTGTCTTTGCCAGGCTTTCAACACAGGTTTTGCAAATATTCCAGGGGCTTTGAGGTCAAATAAAGAAGATATTTTTTTTAATGAGCTATATGAAAATGTTAGATATTAGAATAAAAATGTTTAAAAACGGAAAATATTTTTAGCACTGTAAAGTAAAAAAAAAAATATTTTAAAAGCAAATACAGACCCTGTTCTTTATTATAAAGTCATTTTTATGTCGATGTCAATAAATAAATATAAAGACTTACCCTATTGTAAAGGGGAAGGGAAGGACACTCATATGAACACCCTCAAAAGGGCATACTCGAAATAAATACTACCACTATAAACACTCATCTACAATAATAATTGTGTGATTGGATATCGACAAATCGAATGCACATGTCTAGAGCGTTAGAGTAAATTAGTTTTCAGTGTTTGAAATTTTCAATGTTTGCCACTGACATAACTTTTCTTGTATACAATGCAGAATACTAAAAATATTAAAATATACAAAAATATTTATATTTTTACTTTTAAGGTTTTTTTTTCAAGCCGGTTTCATTTTTGTAACTTTTACAAAAATTTTGGAAAAATTCCAGAGAATTGTTGAAATTTGCTGAGTTGTCCCAGTTTTCCATATGCGTAACAGTCATGGAGAGGAAAGGGATTATTTGTAATTTATTCTGTTCTTGGTAGAGATATTCGAGTGGAAATAAAAAATGTAATATCTCGTTGAATTTGAATGAGTAAAGAACGAACCTCGGGTTTGCCTATCGGGCTCTCGGGACGTCGCGCCACCGGTTGACTCACGTTCACGAAACATCCCGAATTGAAGCTCCTCCTCTGTGGACTCAAAACTATACCGTCTTGTTCCTTGCGTATACGCTCACGGGGATCACCGCTTCGACGTTTGTTGTTGCTCGGTGGCTCGGCTGTCTGATCGCTACGAGTCGTACTTCGCTGCTGTTCCTCCTCGGCGGGTGTGTTGCTGCGCTTTTTGTTCAAATGCCAACGTTCCGGATCCCATACACCGCGAGAGCTGTACAAATTTGCGTATCTTTTATATTCAATGCTAGACATTATAGTTTTGTTTTTTCTTCGCAATATCAATATCGAAGGAATTTCGAAAAATTGTCAATTTTCTTTTTCTTTCGTTGGT
This sequence comes from Ophion ellenae, assembly GCA_963210295.1. NCBI lineage: Eukaryota > Metazoa > Arthropoda > Insecta > Hymenoptera > Ichneumonidae > Ophion > Ophion ellenae. The sequence continues at coordinate 60,644,503 of OY723387.1, forward strand.
TATTTTACATGGAACGGTTTTCAGTCTAGCAATATTTATTTTCAATCTCGCGCGCTCTCGTCGCGACTCACTTGTTGTACGCTGGGTCCAAGTAGTCGGGTCTCTGCTTGGCCAACGGCAGTACCTTGATCTCCAACAGTACTTTCTGTAATACACGGGGAAAACTCGTATCAAAGGACGAAATCAAATCTCTGGTTCGTGCTGTACACGCGATGTTTACATTATTGGAGAATCGAGGCGGTTTTTCTTTTAGACGCAAATACGTTCGATTGAAGTTTCAATAAGGTCAGCCAAATCGTTTTCGGGAAAATAATATTAAGGGGCTATACCAGTGTGATACTTTTTAAAAAATCGATTTTTTTTTGCTTTTTCCGACATTTTATTCTTTCAAGAATGTCATTATCATTTATTTAATTTATATCAATATCATTTTATGTTTCAAAAATCGATAGTTAAATGTTTAAACGCGTTTTTCTCGAAATGAGATTTTTCAAATTGGCTGACATTGTAACTCAAAGAGCAATTATCCGATTGACTTGAAATTTGAACTGAGTACTCTTGAATATATTTACTGTACAATGACGTAGGATATTTTTGATTGGATGATAATTTACGATTTGGCATGGAAAAAAACGACCATTTTATGGGCAAGAAAAAAGACTTTTCTTCATAACTACGCCATTTTGTTGATTTTGATATTTTTCGAAAATCCTACGTTATTGTACAGGAAATACCTTCCAGTTTAACGAAATTTTTTCCTTTTTCGGTTTCAGCTACTCAATCGGCCGGAATCATGTCAGCAGTGGAGGAACTTTTTTTTTTGGCGCCTAAAAAGGCAGCGCATAAGTCGCTTGGATGTCAATATTTTTCTATGAAAAAATTATGTAATATAGGTCAACTATAGCCAAATACATTCTTTATTTTCCGAAAGATTCAATTGAGTACTTTTCTTCCAAAAAAATCCCGAAAATCACCCAAATTTTCAGCGTTCACACTAGTATAGCCCCTTAAAGGATAACAGTGTAACATATTTAAAAAAAACCCATTTTTCCGTATTATCCGATAGTATAGACGGTTATAAACATGCTATCCATATACTTACATAAACGTAAGTAGACGATTTATATAAAAATTCCGCACTCGAAACTTTAAGCGCGTTTTTCTCGAAATGCCGTTTTTTAGAGGGTATAGACTCTCAAAGGAAGAGTTTTCAAGCTATCCGTCTCAAATTTTGACACAACATTCTTCACGTCATTCTTTATCTTACCATGGAAGCTTTTTTTTTAATATTCATATTTTTTAACGAATAATTGTCGATAAAATAGACTGAATTCGATACTTTTTTTTCAAAACGTCGCCATTGTGTATTTTGATTTTTTTTAAACCTCCATAGCAAGATGGCGGCTTTCATACTGATGGATAATCATTTAAAAAAAATTTGTTTAGATAATATTTACCGCCAAAACCGTGTACACCGCGAGAACTTAAAAAAATGTAACAAATAAATAAAGAATCAAGGTTTAAAAATTTGTCTTTTTTTCTCCATGAGTGCTTTGATTTGACATAAAAAAATCAAACCGATTAGCGTATTTTAACCAAAAAAAATTGCGAAAATCAGCTATTTTCACGATGTTGAAGTTTGCATCGTTGGAACGCAACGAACGTTTCGTAGCCCGATTTTTTTTTACTCATTTAGTCCCCCCCCCCCCCCCAATCACGGAAACGTTTTTCAGGATGCTTTTGAGAGACCTTCGGCCTAAATACGTAAGCAAATATTTTAGAAGATATTGGAAAAGAGGAAATAAAAAATACAAAAAAAAATTTGTTGCATTTCAACGATACAAACTTCAATCTTGTTTGTTTTTCGACGAGTTACACTGTGAGGATTCCTTAATAATGTACATTATGAACATTATTGATATTATTTTCTTGATGAATGTGCTTGTTAACGATACAATTCTAGCCTGGGTTTATTTCTCCTCATAAGAAACTGTCCAATTGCGTCCATTTTTATATTTAATGTTTTTAAACATTTAAGATTCATTTTTTAATATTTCTATCTTTTTTTTTATTGATTTTCACATATTTAAGATTTTAGAATATTTTTCTTCTTTTCTCAATATCATTTTTTTAATATTTGAAATTAATTTTTCAATCTTTCGTTTTCTCTAACATGCAGCAAATCTTACGAAAATTTCGAAATTGAACTTTTTTTTTGTAGGTATGCACGAAAAAAATCTCTATCCTTTAACTTCATGAGTGAATTGGACGATGACGTGGGTATAAAATTCGCGTGGTGATAATTGAATTTCGTACCCGGGAATATTGGAACTGAGGCCGCGATCGTCCGATCTCCATGATCGAAGAGTCGGTCACCTCTCCGCCCACCGACATGGATATAATTGCTTCATCTCCTGGAGAAAAAAAAACACGAATACATTAGAGTATCGCGGAAACGGAGAGCGGTAAACGCGGGATACAAAAACCAGAACGGAGGATATTATTTTTTCAAGACTATCACCTGCAAAGTATAAATGATTAGAAAAATATCACAATTGACACTGGAATGTTTATTAATTTTTATTATTTTTTGTCGCTCTTCACGTTATCAGAAAATATAAAACTACCGAAACTCGTCGATAGTCGTGAAGTATAAAGATGAATAAAATTAACCTTACGAAAAAAAAAAAACAATTTGACTACATTTTTTATCGAGAGAATTTTTCCAGGCGAATTTTTGGTTTCTGCGTCTACGATACTTACGAAAAGTGACTTTTTTCATCGGATTAGCGACTTTTTTTTGGCGAAACCAACGGCACGATTTCGTTTGCAAAACGAGGGTGGAATCGAGAAACGGCGAACCGGTCGGTCCTACCAGAGGACGTCTTCGTGGTCTCCGATATCGATAAGGGCCCGAATTATTCGCAACCGCCTCCAATTTCATTACGCGAATGTTTCTTTATTTTTTTCGTATCACAAAAGAATCAAGATAAAAGGGTAATTCGATTTCTCGTTTTTTTTTCTTATCTTTTCCGCAGTCACGACGGTCTAGCCGTTGACAATTTCGAAAATCGCTCTCCCCGCGTTTGGGCGCGTCAGTAATAACGGTTTTCGTCGACGCGACCAGCCGAAGGACGAATTACAATTTGTGTTTACGTTTGCGGCAATGTACAAAAGTACAAGAAATAAGAGCCCGGTATATACAATGACGAGGCGGGATCAACGCGCGGCTCGAGATTACTTCTTCGTACACAATCCTCCCGGGAACGGGGAAGACAAAAAAAATTGTCACTTTCGATTTATCAGCAATATGGAAATGTCGATTAAACGGTAAAAAAAAAACAATCGAGAAGCACAATTTCAAAATCGACAATTATTTCCGGATAAAATGAGGGGTACGATTTTAATTTATCTATTTTTGTCAAACGATTCGTTCGAGCTGTGATTATTGTTTAATCGAACTTTTTCGTCACGACGGGACGTTATTTCATTCGATCTCTCGGGTTTTTATATTTTTTTACGAAATATAATTGTTCGAAATTATATCGCAAGGTGACCGATCAAACGACGATAATAATCTCGATGTACCTCGAGAAAAAAGAGAGAGAGAGAGAGAAAGAGTATCGTAGCGAACGATGCGATGGCAAAGCCAACTACAAAACAACTGAAAGCCCTGCGACAATTCTCGTCGGTTTGACGTTGATGTATATATATAGATATATATATTTTTTCCAATTCGAACACGGGAAGAGTGAAATATTCGGGGCGCGTTACAGGATTGGCTCGAATTTTCTTCGGCCCTTTTCCGCTTGGTTAGTCCGTCGAGAATAATACTAAGATTCTCGGAAACGCGGCACTTTCGCGCAAATATAACTCGTACAATAACGGGGATATATGAACGCGATGAGATCGATACGAAATTATCCGTACGATAAACGCAACACTGCCAATTATTCGCCCCAATATATGGAAAATATAATATTGGAAAAATATGTCCAAATTATAATTTCACAATAATCATTGGCATTGTGATTATTGTTGTTGTGTTGAATGAGCAATAATAAAAATAATTAATAACTGCGATGAAACCTAAATATTAACGATTCAATGAGAATTACGTTTGGTATCAATAATAATCATGATAATAATGAAAATAATAACTGTGGTTTCTACGATCGTGGAGAATGTGAAAAATGACTAACATTAGAACTTTGAAGCGCAATATTTCGTTTTTTTAAAACTTTAACAAAACAAGCGAGATAGTTGAATGGATGGTGAACAATTCTTTCAAAAAAATTATTTCTTAATTTCGTTTTAAAAAATCATTTCATTATTGAATCTAAAAAAATTCTTTCAGAAAAATTATTTCGTTACCGAATTCAAAGAAATTCTTTTAAAAAAATCTCATTAATCATGAAATAATTCAATTATTTCATGATTAAATTTTAAAAAAATATTTCAAAACAATTATTATATTATGACGTTCAAAGCATTCTTTCAAAGGAATAAATTTATTATTGAGTTCTAAAACATTATTTCAAGAGAATTACCACATTATTGAGTTAAACATAAATTATTTGATGATCAAATTCCAAAACATTCTTTCATGATCAAATTAAAACAAAAAACTTTCAGAACAGTTATTACATTATTAAGTTCAAAAAATTAATTTATTACTAAATTAGAAAAAAACCGTTTCAAAATAATTATTCCATTATTAAAGTTTTAAAAATTCTATCAGAACAAGTTCTTTATGAAATTAAAAAAATACGATCCTCAAAAATTGACATTGATATTGTTTTTCCACTGATATTCTCCGGGCTCCATTTACCGGCACAAGAAAAGCAAGGTAAGTAACTGCACCGTTGAATATGAAAGAATATTAAGAGCACAGTAGCCCACAAAGTTCTTTCACGATCAACAAAGAGTCCTCAAATGTAATCTTTCGAATCGTCACTCCGTAACGATAACACCAAACACGTTTTTCATTGTTTACTCAACAATCGACGTGTGTCAGAATTCTGGGGCAAAGAGTTTGTTTGCAGTTGCGACAGATGTTTGCGCAAGGACTTGGTCAGCAATGTGTTATTGGAACCGACACGTCTGCGTTCCAAATTCCAAATTCCCGCATACCAAGCTGATTCTGCTTAATACAAAGGAATAAAAAGCTGCTGTATACCTTCATTGGAAATGAAAACTACAAGACGTTTTTTCAAGGTTAAACAGAGTATTCCACACGAGGAAAGATATTTGCAAAAAATGATAACGGTGAAGGAACTTTGGGAGCCAAACGTAATGCTGTAAGCTTTCAAGGATAGTTTCAAGGAGCGATAAAAATCAATGAAACTTTGAGAAGTAGGAAGAGATAGCACGGATCTCTACTGCGCATTCCCATTGATTATGCTATCGAAGCTCGCAATGATATTGAAGTCCGCAATGATATTGACGTCCGCAATGATAGTGAAGCTTTTGATTATATTGAAATTTCCAATGATGTTGAAGTTTGCAATGATCACGAAGTTTTCAATGGTATTGAAGTTTGCAATGATACTGAAGTTTCCAATCATTTTGAAGTTTCAATTCATAGCGCAGTTTCCAATCATATTAATTGGGTGGAGTTTCCTTCACTAGAATGTAACGAATTTTTGTGTTTTTTATCACGAACTCGTAATCATCTAAATATTTTGGCAGTTTTACACTACGAGAATTACTTAAACGGTTTTTAGTATTTTTTCCCAGTCGTACAACTAAAATCTGCAACAAATATTTTGGGTGATAGCAAAAATGTATTTTAAAAAAGTATCTCCGTTGCGTTCCAACAATGAAAACTTCAACGCCTTATATGCCACCTCATCAACGACTCATATCGAAGTTTCAAATGAGATTGAACTTTCCAACGACATTGAAGTTTGCCAAAGCCACAGACTTTCAAAATATCGGTTATCGGCCAAGAAAAAGCAGGCCTCTGTCCCCGCCTCCCCGACTAATCTCCTGGTCATGTGCTTCGCATGTGGAAATTGATTCCATAACATGAATTCAGGACTCAGAATAGTTCCGCCGAACGGCGTAAATGAAAAACATAGCTTAGAAGCAGCGACAAACAGCGTCTCTTCGCCGATTCCAGTCAATAGCGAGTCTGCGGCGCAACAAATCGGTTACACCTTGGAAAAATAACGCAAGCGGTGCGGGTCTCGGTTGGATCGATGAAGAGACTAATTCCTGAAAAAAGGACAAAGAACATTCGGTGCCGGGGCAGCTCGACAAACTCTCGTGCAAATCGCTGCCGGACTCGGTTTGATCTTCGGCACTGGTCGTCGATGCGTTTGAACGAGCTGCGGCAACAGATGCCTGCAGATGCGGAGGGAACGGACATTGACGGGGGCATATGTCGAATGGTTCTCACATTTGGCTGTGAGAGCTTGTCTATTCTGAATAGAGAGAGAGAGAGTGAGAGAGAGAGAGACCCAAACAAACTCACATTTGGCCATGGGAGCTTGTCGATTCTGGTTAGAGTGAGAGAGATAGGGGAGGGGAAGTGGAAAAGAGCGTAAAGAGCCAAATCCCGTGAAGCCAACGGAAAAGTAAATTTCCCGACAATCGTCAACGCATCGTGCTCTCGGGAAAAATATAAATAATCTCTACGGCACAGCTGTGTACTCGCGACGAAGCGGAAACAAGTGAGCGAGTCAGGAGGTGGCGGCGGGAGGAGAGGAGGCGGGAGGGGGAGGGGTAGCTGCGGCGAACGAAGAAAAAAAGAAACGTGACACGTACCTTCCTCTTTGGGATCCGGCTGCTGCCTGTCACTCGACACAGATTCCAAAGACATCCTTCGTCGCTGGAGAAGTCGGTGCTCTCGGGAGGATGATTCTCCAAGCGAAAATGGCTATTTGTTGTGTCGCTTCGAAAAAAAATAAAATAAAAAGAAAGTCCAAACAAAAAAAACTTTCTTTTGGCTTCTTCGTGTTCGATGCAAATACTTTCGCCGCGTAGGCCACTGTCGTGCGCACGTGAACTCGCGTGTATCCTTATCTTTAGGGAGTTTTAACACCTAGCTATATATCTTATTACCGTTTAGTATCACAGACTTATTTTTTTCTCTCTCGTATCCTTGGAATCGGATCTTTACGTTCGGCGCGCACACACACACTGTCCGTCTCTTGTCCACGTCTCACTAGGGTAGCCCGAAAATTGGGGCGGAACTCGCGGAGGGCCAACACGAATATCCGACGCTAACGCGTACACTTGAGGTAAGAAAAATTTCGCAAAGTTCCTTCCGGGTCAAGCGTATCCTTCGTCTCCTCCTCTTTCTCCCCCTCCTCCTCGTTATAAAACGAGGGATTTTCGTGCCTTTTTTCTTTGTTGTTTCGGTTCGTAGAGACGAATCCACGTCCTCTTGTGAAAAACACGCGCGCGTTTTTCTTCTCGCAGTCGTCGAAATTTTTCTCGTCAACGTACACACACACACACGCGCGCGCGTACACTGCTGATACGCGAGGGGCACAACAAAAAGGACGATGTTTATGTGCCGAGGTGCGCGTGCGAGGGAGGAGAAACGATCAAGACGAAAGAAAAAAAAAACAGCGAGAAAAAACGGTGTTTTCACGCGCGGCAACGCGGTTCGTAGACGTGTGTGAGCTTCGGCGCTTTTAAATCACTGTTACGCGTCGCCTATTATCATTTCTCATTGAAGGCCCTTAGCGACCCTTTGTTATCACTAATCGTTTAATTTTATCACATAAAATGTACATATACAACGCTAGTTTAATGCTACGCAAAAATAGAAAATGGCGCACGCTTTCCCCACTTCCGCCGCTTGTTTCGTCACTGCCATCTCGATCGTGAATTTTCCTTGCGAACTCTCCCCGCTGAGCCCTCCCCACCACCGACCCGTCCGCTTTTTTCCCCATGAGTATCGCCGCCGCCACCGCGGCCATTGACGGAAACTCGCGAACGACGCGCCATCTCGACGGCCGCCGGCCACACCGACAACGCGCGCCCGAACTTCTACGGTCGTTCGCGAACGACGCGGCGGGCGATTCAAACCGACGGAGAAACTGGAAGCCTCGGGATTGGAACGATAAATAACGTCAAGGTTAAAAACGATTATTCGAAAAAACAACATCAACAATTTATTTGGAAAAATAAATATCGCGTATTATCGTATAAAATAAAGCATGTGTTTTTTTTACTTCTCGTTTAAAGGTAATAAAAAGGCGACGCTTGTTTACAAAGTCTCGTGTACCGACGTGTACTTGCGATTATTTTTTCCACCTATCTACAATCCGATAGAACGAAAAGAAAATTGAATAAAGAGAAGGGTCTATTCGACAACGGCGCAAGAAGACTAAAAGGAAATAAAAGAGATACGAAAGAGAAAAGAAAATAGAGTACTCGTTGCATTTTTAATTAACTAAAATCTGTAGTGAGTTTTAAAAACACAAAATTGAGAAAAAAGGAAAAAATTCCGAGAAAAGAGATTTATTCGTCTTCGGGCTCTTCTTCCGATAGTTCCGGCTCGAAGTGGACGCTTGGATTTTCGCCGTTTTCGTCGACACTGTCATCGGCTTTTTCATCGTTGAGCTCGTCCTCATCGGGCATCGACTCGGCTTCTTTGGCGCGGCTTTTCGCCGCCGGCGGTTTTCCCTTTCTGGCAGTCTTGGACACTGGTTTGGAATCTTCCGGTTCGTCGACGGGGGCGCCGGCTTCAACGAGACTCTCGTCGTCCTGCGAGGCGACGCCTTTCTCAGCGGCCTCGGCTTTTTTGCCGCGTGGCCTCTTCGGTGCCGCGGCTACCTTTCTTCCTCTCTTCGGCTTGGCATCGTCCGGCGCAGCGTCTTCGGCGTCGAAGCTTCCGGTATTCTCCTCGTCGGCTTCGGCGTCCTTCTCTTCCTCGACGACGGGCGGCGCTGCTGCCTTCTTGCCGTTCGCCCTACCCTTCTTTGGCTTGGCCGGCTTGGCGTCCTCCGCTTCCTCGTCATCCTCGTTCGGCGCAGCTTTTCCTCGCCCGCGAGTTGCTTTCGCACCGGATGCCGCTTTCTTCGCTACCGTACGTTTCTTTGGCTTCTCCTCCTCCTCTTTGCTATCCTCCGCTGATCCTGCCTTCTTGGACGCCCCTCTCGCGTACGACTTCTTCGCGATCATCGGAGGTCGCGCTTCTTCCTCGGCCTCCTCGTCCGAGGCTTCCGGCGAAGCTTCCTTCGTTGCTCTCTTCTTCGGCTTGGCTTTTCAAATGAACAGAGTATCTGGTTACTACGCGTATATTCTTTGCTATGTTTTTTTACGTGTATGCAAACTTTTTTAAGGCCTTAGGCCACCGTGACGGGTATAAAATCATGTGCGAATTTAAGAATTTTTTTTTCGTATGAAGAAGTGATTCACTCATGAAATTAATTACACATCTATTTAGTATGAATATCAAGTTGTTAGAAAATGTATATTTTTTTTTCGATGTACAAAATTGCAAACTTCTCGAAACAGCTTTTCTCCAATTGGCGTGACAACTTTAACAATCTTCACTCGATTTACTTCAAATTAAAAAGTTATGTTCCTAATTGCATTTCGCACAGAAGTACGTACGGAATTTCTGATTAATCGATAACTTTTCATTTTATGAGCAGTTTATGAGCAGTTTATGAGCAGTTATGACGAAATTTTTCACTGAAAATTCACTTCTCAAGTTCAAATACCTACAACTTTTGAATAAAACAATATTTTTTAAATTCCGTACGCACTTCTCTAGGTATTCTAATGTAGATTGACGAGAATTTTTGTTCTTGTTCTAGGTAAAAAATTGTGGATGCTAAATGTCACGCCGCGGAGCGCCTAAAAAAAAGAGAACAAAGTAAAATATTAGTAGACGCCCATTTTGTACATCGAAAAAAAATATATATATATTCTCTAACAGCTTGATATTCATACTTAATAGATGTGCAATTAATTTCATGAGTGAATCACTTTTTCATACAAAAAAAAATGGTTAAATTCGCACATGATTCTATACCCGTTACTGCGGCCTAAGGCCTTACGTGTATGCAAATTTCGTCAATACAGGCATGGCAAATTTATTACCAACCGATGCTGAAGTTTGCATCGTTGGAATGCAACGATTTTTTTTTTCGCATATCAAAGCCACTGCAAACTTTTCTGAAGATTCTCATGAGCCTAAATCTATCGAACAATATTTTCGATAACAATGAAGACGGATAAACAGGAAATAAAAAAAATTTTGCGACGCATTCCAAGAATGGAAACTGTTTTTGGAAATGTTTTTTTAACGTGTATGAAAATTTCGTAAATACGGGCATGACAAATATATTACCGACAGAATGATGTTGAAGTATGCATTGTTGGAATGGAACATTTTTTTTTCTCGTTGCAAATGTTTTTTTTTCGCAGATCAAAGCCACGGCTAACTTTTTTGAAGATCCTCATTAGAGACTTGCAACCTAAATCTATCGAGAAATATTTTCGACAACAATAAAAACGGAGAAACGAGAAATAAAAAAGAAGTTCCGTTGCATTCCAATGATGGAAACTTCAAGAGTGTCCAACCAGACGGTTAAAATCACTGTCAAAGTGCTTCACAATTTTCCATTTCAAGTGCACAATGTCAAAAAGTGAAAAATGTAAAAAAGTAAAAAATGAAGAAAAAAAGTCATTTTGGAAATTGGCGAAAATAAATAATCTAATCGACTCATACACAATTTTCCGTCACTCAGTCACAAGTATTTTTTACTCTAACCAATCGCTTTATTCTTTATTCTCGAACTATTTGCTTTTTCTTTACCCCCCCCTACCAAAACGCTCACGCAGCAAACTACCTATGTGAGATAATGAAGATGGCGGAAGATAAGTGGCCGAAAAGGTGCTTGAATGAAGCCAGAGCAATATTAAATGCAAACCCACCCGAATGGGGACTGGAAATGAAGACAGCCATGGAGGAGGTAGGAGTTGCAACAATATGGCAGACCGATAGGAGACGAAGATATAGTGGGAGTAAGAAAAATAATCGAAAGAGCTATACGTATAAAAATCGACCAGGAAATACAAGACTGGAAAAAAATTGAAAATTCCACATACTGTAGGGATTACAAAAATAAAAAACAACGTATAGAAATGGAAGAGTACTGGGAAGAGGACCGCCATGGAGGGAAGAACTGAAGAAACTTGGGCCAGGTTGAGATGCAGAAAAATCGGAAGAGATAAAGAGGGATACGCCGATACTCTAGGCAAGCGTTGTAGGAAGAAAGAAAAAAGTTTGGAACACACTTGAATGTGGAAAGATAAAAGAAAAAAAAAATGAATAAGGAAGTGGTAGATGGTTTGGAAAAGTGGCAAAGAGGCTACAAGGGGAAGGCACTAGAACGAAAAATGAATAAAGAAATGAAAGGGAAACCGAGCAAAGAATTGGTCGAGTATGTGGGAGCCTTAGAATGAATGGTAAAAAAGAAAGCATAAAGGGGAAAGAGAACGAACGACAAATGTTTAAAAAAAAAGGAGAAAATGTGCAAAAGGCTATCAATGTATGGAAGGGCTTGATAAGAACCTGCAAGGGTGTCGTTGGAAATAAAGAACTATACCATAACTTGGAAATAAAATGTTGGAAATGAAGACTTGGCTATACTATAACTATTTATTTGAAATCAAAATACTATAACTTTTGTAGTTTGAGTTTTTGAACAATTTTGCCAAGTTTTATTTGTTAAAACAAAAAGCGTTTACAGTCAAACCTCGATATAACGAATATCTAGGGACGTTTGTTGTATCGACGTTTCTTTATATCGAGATCATGCTGTTTAAAATGTTCTTTGAAAAAATACATATTAGTACTGTAAATATAGGGATATATAAAAAAAAAGGTTTAAATTAGAGCAACTTTTACAAGCAATTAGCATAGAGCCCAATGCATATTATTATGTTGTTGTATCGCGGTTTCGGGTGTCTATCGGAAGGGAATGGACAAATCTTCGTTATATCGACGAATTCTTCATATCGAGGTTCGAATGTACTCCAGCATTTTGTTCAGTACGCTCTTCACGATTGCGAGGATTTTTTCATTAAAATTTCCAAAATGTCCGGGCGGCTCGGTACGTGAAAAAATTCCTCATCTCCGATTCCTGGTGTTATTTTTAATTTTGCCAATTGGAAGTTATCGCACGGAGACGAATCTACAAGATCGTCAATGGCAATACTTTTTCATGAGTTATTTCAACTTTTGTGCGCCACCTTGGCGCAAAGATGAAATTTATTTCGCCAAGCGCGTTGTTGGTCTATCCGAGTCAGGGCTGGATTCTCAGCGAAACGTTCCTTGCGGCAAAAATTCTGAAACCTAATACACTCGAGAAAGGAAGATAAGAAAAGAACAGACGATGGCGTTCTTCGACGAGCGAAGGGACACGCGGAGGGAATACGAAGAAATATAAGGAAAATAAATTACCCTCGTTTGCCGCCTTTTTGGGGGCGGTTTTCTTGGCCCCTTTGACCGGCGCGTTTTTGGTCCTCTTGCCAGGTGCGGCCGTCTGTTCGAGATGCTCGTCGCTCTTGGTGACCCGGGATTTTTTCAAGCCGCCGATAACTTTCGGTCCGATACTATCGCTGCTGTTGGATCGACGAAGGGCTGCAGGTCTCGCGCGTCCTTTTTTCGGCTCGGCGTTGTTGTTATTTTGCTCTACGTTGTTCGAGCGAGCAGCCTCGGCTGCGGCGGCGGCCGCGCGAGTTTTCGCGGCTCTTTGTGGTCTGGTGGACGCGGCCGTGGCTACCTTATTCGTAACTTTGAATTCTTTCGTCTTTGCTTTTTTCGGCGGTGAACCGAGTTCTCCAGTGTCGACCGGCTCGTCGTCTCCTCGCTTCGCGATTTTCGGCATCTTTGAGGTATAAAAATGAGGCCAAACGATGAAAAAAAAAAGAGACTAGACACTTTTTGCCGCTTTGCGTGCTTGCCGAACACGCGTTACTGCAGCAAGTGGTCGGACCGCGAAATTTTTGGCGGGAACTCCCGTACAGTACCGTTGCGCGAGCGCGTGGTCGCGCACCGGTGTTCGAGCTTTGGCCGGTATCGCGCACGAACGAGGCGCGGCCAGCCGTAGCAAGAGGGGGCAAGTAGAGAAAAAAGAAAATGTACTATAATACCTAATCCCAAATATCGCTATTGGAGTTTTTTAATTTATGTTTATTTTTAATAAACAGCTCGTTCAAACATGGCGGGAAAGCGTGAGGATGGTGCAAACATTACACGTGTATACGCGCCCTCAGTCGCCTTATTGGCGAGCACGCTCTCACCACGTGCTTTCCACGATCTTCGCGGAGTCACGAATGTCTATTGCCCCTTCCTCTGTGTTCTAGCGCGCCGGCTAGTAGTGCTTCTTTTATGGACGAATATAAGAGAATCACCGGTAGCGCGAGCGATAGCTCAGTGGACTAAGCCCTCGACTTCCGTTTGAAAGTGCCGGGTTCGCTCCAGCCCTCCCGCGCACTGTAAGATTTTTTTTCTGCGCTCCCCGCCATTTGAGATTTCGACATTTTCGGGAAAGATTCACGCTTCTTTGATCGAAGAATTTGGCGGAGAGAAAAAAATAATTCATCAGTGAAATAATTTCATAGACGTGACGATAAAGTATCAACGGATCCGGCGTGGCGTGCCTAGCGGAGGAGGGTAATCGGCGGTCACCTACAATTTCGCGAGAGGCCACGGCGATCCGAGGAATGATTTCGCCGGTTCTCTGTACACGTGCGTTGACCAAGACGCTCTACGTTTTAACGTAGAATTTTTTGCGTTTGCGTCTATACACGTTTATATATTTTTTCTCGCATGTCTAGACAAGGTACACCACTTTAAAGTTTACGTATTTTTGCACTATTGCCGGATAGCATACTTAAGGGGGTAAACCACATTCTAGACATTTTCGACGAGTTTTGATGGAAATTGAGGGTTCTGGGGAAAATTAAGGGAGAATATACCTTTGTAATTTTTTTTGCATTTTTTTATAGGCTTAAAAGGTCCCTTAACTATCCAAAAATGATATTCAAAAGGTTTTATGAGGGGGAAAATTAAAGGGCGATTAAAGGTAAACACGTAATTTCCATGATTTTACAGTACTTAAAACTTTAAACGCGTTTTTCTCGAAACGTCGTTATTAGACACGGGCGTATGCGTAACACCTCGAGTTTTCAATCGATTGACTTGAAATTTTAGCTGTAGCTTCTTGACAACATTTTGTTGTCCAGTACGTAATATTTTTTTTTCGATAAGTTGACATTTAATAATTTTATGATCGATATTCGACCGATCTTTTTTACGAATTCTTTTTTCTTCATATTAACGCCATTTTTTAAATCAATATTTTGAAAAACCCCTACGTACTGGACTAGTTTTTTATATCTACTTTCAAAATATTTTTCGTTGTTCTACCTTGAAAATTATGACCTGTCGAATACGCCCGTAGAGGACTATGAAAAAAGGAGTTTTCTTTCATCGACTACTGCGCCGCCATTTTGTTTCAAAATGATTTTAAAAAATTGCTTCACTTTAAGACTTGTCCTAACATGTTTAAAAAACGGAATTTAAAATTATTGTTTTGTTTTTCTTAAATAAATTGTTCAAAATGACCCTTGATTTTGCCCTCGCAAAGGTATATTTCCCCTTAATGATGAAATCGCATTCTATCTAATGGAAAATTTTCCGCTGATTACAAATATCACCGAGTGTTTGTCGGAGTTCAAAACTTCACCGTTTAAAACAGTGTTGCCGCCGATAGAAAAAAAAAACCTTTTCTAATCACTTTTAATGCTCTACCATACACACGAGTTTTAACAAAATCGAAGGTACACCAATGTTCCTTGTAAGTAAAATTCATGCTAATTACGAAACAGTCATTGTCGCCATCAATCGTGTATAAATTAAGCTTTTTGTTTTACAAAAGTGAAATAAGCGCCGTTGGGTCTTCTATGTAAGTTTAAAAGTTAATCACCGATAATTCCAGCATGTTTTCTTTCATTGATAAAATTCCTTTAATATGTTACGAATTGCTTGTTGCGTCGCGATTACACTGTTTTGTTCACCATTCAAGAACACCCGGAAGGTACTTGTCGATGAGTTTCTCGTAGTAAGGCCATAGCTTATCAATGTCCGGTACTTGGTTGCTCTTGGTGTACAGATCGTATTTACTGAAAGAAAAGAACGAAAATAACAGTTGCGAGAAATAACTTTTTACATTAGAAATAAGTGCCTGCGAGATTATTTTAATTTTTATACATCCGTGTAGACGTAGAGTAAAAAATAGAGAAATTCTGGAGACGAACTCATCCAACTTTATATGCATGCTATCGAATGTGCACTTTAAATTCCTCAAGGCAAGATACCAACGTGACGGGTAAAAAATCGATTTGTCTGCATTTTCTCAAAATATACATATTCAAGAATATTCGAAAAAAATCCATTTTAGTTTTAATTCATAGGCGATTTAGTTTTTCTCGAAACGACTTTTGTCGACTTGCCGGAATTTTCTCCAGCCATATTGATAGAATTTTTAATTAGAAAAAAATCGGATTTTTAATTAGAAAAATCAAAATTGATTAGTGCTTTAAAGCTCCCGAATATACGTAAAAATTTCGCCGAAATTACACTTTTTTTCAATACCCACCGTTCTGTGATTTTTTCTCGAAAAAAAATGACTTCGTATAACGAGAACTACATTTATATAGATTATAAACCATTTGTATATTTATTTTTCCGACCGACCATTGTCGAGTAATCGATCCGGCCGTTGGTTGCTAAGTTTAACATTTTTTTTAATAAAAAAATTACACGACATAAGTTCAATGTACGCTTAAGGGGTCTTCTCCCTTTAAACGCTGAAAAGGCTATTTTCATGCATTTTTTGATAGGTTTATATTATAGATATTGATATAAAAGTTGTTACACTTAATAAATACACTTTCGAAATACATTAAAAAAAAGAATTTATGTCTTTATGTAACCGAAACAAACTTTATGGGGCTATACCAGTGTGACGCTTTAAAAAAATCGAGTTTTTTTGCCTTTTTCGACGGTTTATACTTTCAAGAATATCATTTCAAGAATATATTTATATCATTTATATCAATATCATTTTATCTTGAAAAAATCGATAGTTAAATCTTTAAGGGGCTAGTCCACTTTGAAAATTTCTAAAAATTGGAAGCAAGCAAGACTTGGAGAAATCGACGATGATGAGCAATCAAAAGGCATTTTGTACGGTGCAGGAATTGCCGATTGAGTTTAGATAAGAGTGTAGATAAGAGTTTTCATAGTATAAAATTCAAAGGCGTTTTTCTCGGAACAACGTTTTCAAAATCTAGCTCCGTCGTATCTCTAAAACTAATAAACCGATTCTCTCGAAATTTGAATATGATTCGCAACAAGATGACCCTCGATGATTTAAAAATTTTGATTTTTCCTCTTTTTTGTGGCGAAAAACTGCGAAAAACGCGTTTTTTTCGCAATTTTTCGTTTTCCATCTGCCTTTTTTTAAAAAATGTTTGATAAAACTTTATATCCGAGGGTCATTTTGTAGCTGGTGTCGTACTAAATCTAATGGACTTTGATTTTTTTGTTTCAGACTTTTTTGTTGCCGAGTTGTGATGGAGCTACCTAGCCCACCTATTTTTGAGGCGTTACGTTAGACTATCGTTTTTGTACTTAAAAATGAAAAAAAATTAATTAAAATCTTTTTTAATGTATTTCAAGACTTTATTTATCAAGCCCAACAACTTTTATATTCATATATTTTATAAAATCCTCGAAAAAAAATCGCGAAAAGAGCCTTTTTTTTACAATGACGTAGGATATTTTTGATTGGATGAAAATTGACGATTTGGCATTGAAAAAAACGACCACTTTATAGGCAAGAAAACAGACTTTTTTTTCATAACTGCGCCATTTTGTTAGATTTTGATATATTTCGAAAATCCTACGTCATTGTACAGGAAATCCCTTCCAGTTTAACGACATTTTTTTTCTTTTTCGGTTTCAGCTACTTAATCGGCCGGAATCAGGTCAGCAGTGGAGGAACTTTTTTTTTGGCGTCATAGCAATATAGGTCCAATATAGCCAAATCTATTCTTAATTTTCCGAAACATTAAATTGAGTACTTTTGTTCCAAAAAAATCCGGATAATGACCCAAATTTTCAGCGTTCACACTGGTATAGCCCCTTAAACGCGCTTTTCTCGAAACACAGCGCATATCAAGGATTTTTTTGAATTTCGATATTTACTATTTTTTTTTGGCAGAAAACGGTGAAAAAACACGTTTTTTTTGTTTTTTTTTTTCGAAAAATGTCCGCCATTTTGTTATTTTTGCATATATAAAGAATCGTATGATATGCGCTATAGCCATTAAGGGATTATATACAGTTAAAATTGTCGAAAAATCGATTTTTCAAATTTTTTTTTTCGTCATGTAGATATATTAAAGTACACACACAGAAAATTTCTTGTCAATCCGGCGAATATCCTCGAAGTTACACGCACATTTGTAATGTCCTGTCAGATCGTTGGAAAGTGCTTTTGAAACTTTAAACGCGTGCTTTTAAAGTCGGTGAGCAAGATTTCTCGGAAACGGCTGAACCGATCAGTCTCAAATTTTAACTCAAACTTTTCAAGTATATTTTTTAGTAATTAATCGAAGGTTTGATCTCACCGATAAATATTTTCCATTTTATAAACAATTTAAGGCCTACAATTTTGTCAAAAATAGTTTTTTTTTTAAGTCGCCATTTTGTCAAAAATGATTATTTTGCTTATTCCTTCGATCAATTACAAGATACTCCATTATACTAACGAGATATTTTTGGTTTTTTCATTTTAGATGATCCAGCCCAGAGATATCGTGCTCACCGCAAGACGCCTTTTTTTAGAGGCGCTCCCGGAGATCATCTATAGCAGCTTTCAAGATAATTATTTTTACAAATAAAAAATGTTAAAATACCGTCAAAAGTTACCATAATACGTGTAAAAATTTTTACGTTAACAGATTTAAAGGTTTTCCAAAGAAAAATTCTTCAAAAATCGATCTTTTTGGCCCTCCTGACTGTACATAACCCCTTAACATACTGAATCTAAAACCGTTTGATTTTTTTGTTTCGGATGATCCATCTCCGAGATTTCATCCACAGCACAGACCTACATTTTTTAGGACATTCTTTTAATTACCATTTTCGTCTATGAATAGTGACTTGGAAAAATAATTTTTTTTTCAAATGTATTTCGAAAGTGTATTTATTAAGTGTAACAACTTTCATAGCAATATCTATAATATAAACCTATGAAAAAAATTCATGAAAATAGCCTTTTTTAGCGTCTAAAGTGAGAAGACCCCTTAATAACATACCTTTTTTCCAAATCCCAAATAAATAATTCAGTAGATAAAAAAAGTTTTACGTCTCAAGTTTGCTTTCGTAATTGGAAACAAGAATAAACGAGGGAAAACTTACTTGAACTCGAGAATCCAATGGAGCATGTCGCGATCTTTTTGAGTGGTGAAATATTGGTAGTCACCACCGGCGTGCCAGGGATAAAACGAGTGATATTTGATCATATTGAGACCCTGCTCGGGTATCTTCGCCTCGTTGTGCTTGAGGACCTGGTAGAGGTACTCGTCATGTCCCCAGGACATCATCAACTTGTCCAGTCCGCATGCGTGCTTGTACATTCCGTATTTCGTGCTAATTTGCAAATATCATGAACGTATAGTTGGTCTTTTTTTACATTAACTCTTTTAAGCGAAAACATTTCTTTAATTTCCGACTATAAATTTTACTTGTATCGTTCATCACTGCCATCGGGATTGTCCTCGAAGCTGGTGCTCCTGTACACGATTGTGTCTCCCCAGGCGCAACCGACTGGAAAAGTGTCTCCTACAACAGCCCATTGGGGCTCACCGTAGAAAGCCATCACCTGTGAAAATGTACGAATACAAAAATCAATTTGAAGATTACAACTCAAAAGAACAAACCATGATATTAATAATAATTGGTTGAACGATTGTCCTTATCTTATAGAGTACCGTGATATTTTTACTTTGTCTTAAATACACCATTTAATTAATGTAATATTAATTAGATGTTGTACTTGGTCGAGCAGTTTTTTTTTCCGTGAGAAAATAAATGCCGCTGCCACAAAAGTGTTTCGTTTTGGTAATGTCTGTAAGACATTTTCGCAGTCTTTTGTATAAAAATTAATTAAATTAAATTAATTGAATTAATTTCATTTCATAAATTGAATCAATTAAAATTGAAATAAAAATTTATGTCAGTTTTTTAAATATTAAAATTAAAACATGGAAATAAGAGAGGAGAATGAGACAGTTCGAGAAGCTAGAAGGGAAGAGGGTAGAGGAGAGAGGGCGAGAAGACTACTAGCAATAAGAAATAGAAAAGAAGAATAAGTGGAACCATGAAAAGTGACGGGAGGCAAAAAGAAACAGACGTACTGCTCTAAAAGACCATAAGGTAAAAAAACGAAACTGAAGAACGAATGAAATATTCAAATAATAAAAAGAAAATTAATGTTTTGTCATTAAAATGATTTTGATAAGCGATGGCCATGCTGTGAGAGTCATCGATAATTATCTACCAGGTACTATTTCGAACAATGGTGAAGAAACCATTGTAATCCAGTGAATTGCAAAAACAATTAATTATATCAAATGGCCCTTACAGACGAAAAATACACGAGCAGCTCTTTTTTTTAACCGAAAATTCTAGTCTTAAGGGACCATTACAGTGTAAAATTTTCCAAAAATCGATTTTTTGCATTCTCCGATACTATGGATGGTTATAAACATGCTGTTCAATTTTTTGGGCGAAATTCGAATTATTCCGGTTGCCTTTCTCAGAAAAAGGGATTCGGCTTTGTCGAATCCCTTTGTTCTTCGGAAATGTCTTTTTTTTGTTTGAAAAACGACATTTCGTCGTTGAAAACGACGAAATTTTTCTCTCAAATTTTGTCACAACATTCTTCGCGCCATTCTTTATCTTCCTATGGAAGCTTTTGTTTCGACATCTTCATATTTTAAAAAACTAAAAACTGTCGAAAACGGGCTAAATTCGATACATTTTTTTTCAAACCGACGTCGTTTTGTCAATTTTGATTTTCAAAAAAACTCCATAGCAAGATAGCGGCTTTTATACCGATTAATAATCCTTCTACAAATTGTGGTTCAGATAATATTTACGGCCACAACCGTGTACCCCGTGAGGACTTCTTTTTTTCGAAGACATTTTCAACCGTTTCCATGTTTTTTAATGTAAAAAAATAAACGTTAAAAAAATTATTTTCTGTTTTTCTTGAGTGCTTTGATTTGACATGAAAAAATCCGACTAATTCGCGTATTTTAAAAATCGAAAAAAAGAAACCGCGATAATCAGCTACTTTTCGACCCGTTGCACTGTGACGATTCCTTGAGGAATTTGGAAAGAATTCACGATTTACTTTGCCAAGATCGTGTATGAGTCCGACCAGATGGAACCAATCCAAGTCCGGATGATCCTCCCTGATGGACTCGGCTGTTTGAAAAGCGTGCACGATGTTTGGCATAGAAGTGTCCGGGTCGCTCTCGTCGACGAGGTCGTTGAGCCTAATAAGAGCATCTTTGACGCTCATCTTGAAGCTGTCGAATTTCAGCCATTTTGCCATTCGAGCTACGGGAAAATGGACATTAGAATTCGAGGGGTCTGCATAAGCTTGACATATTTTTTGCCACGCAGCGGCACTTTCTTCAAATCATAATGCCTCCGTTGTTTATCAATATTTTTCAATGAAAAAAAAAAAAACTCAAACTTGGCAAGGCTAAGAATCACCTGTGTGTAAAATTCCGAACTCGTCATCCCGAATACTCTCGTGAGAAAAAAAAACTTGGAAATCATCGTTTTTTTGCCGAAAACTTATGCAGACCCGTTAGACAAGAAAACTAACAAATAATGTCTCCAGAGCTTTTCCAATACTCTGGTTTTTCAGTTCTATCGGCGCTTATTTTATTTTTTTCTTCAAATATATTCATTACATAAATTAAGATTCGAGCATCCTGTGCTATCGCAGACAAAGTTCATTTTTTTTTCTTCAATCTTCCATATTGTAGGTTTGTTAATCTCAATGTATAAAAATAAATGGCCGAATGTGTGATAACGATGTGGATGAAGGGCGATCGGGGAAATCGTGCGGCTTTTTCTTTTCTCTCTATCACATTAAAAGTGTCGTGTCGCGCTCAACTAACATCGCACAAAATCCACGGTCTGGTGGGTGTGCATCGCCCGATAAGTTTGCCGCACTCTCTCCTTAATTGGATCGTTTTGATCTTCGGAGTAGTTTCTGTACTGAGTCTCCAATTTTCCCGCATAAACGGCTTCCGGTCGAAGTTTCTCCGACGGGTCGAGTATGCTGATGGACCGACCATGGGGCTGCGATAAACGAAAGAAAAAAAAAACAGAACTGTGTCATCTGTCACATTGCAATAACGAGTACCACGCAGGAGTCGAGGAAATTTATCGAATTTAATTTTTCGTACGGGCAAATGATTATTTTATTCGGAGCCTGTACTACTTTGTTTTTTTTTTCAACTCTCATTATAACATTTTTCGAGATGGAGTCTCGACCGATTTAGTGATAACGACAAAAAAATGGCTAAAAACAAATTCTCCCTTCTCATTGCAATTTTTATCCTCCATTTTTTTGTGCCAAAGGAAAAATTACTTGCCACCGTTGTATCGTGCTCGTACATAGTTTTTGAACAAAAACTTAAAAATAATAACGATTGATAATTCTTACCAGGCTGCTGTGCAGCTCGATACGTCATTATAGTGAACATGCCTGATCGTTCAACTCCGTCAAACTTTAATCCCCTTGGAACGTATATTCCGAATATTGGCAATTTTCTCAAGGAACTTTCAGTTCCAAGGAATATACTTTTTTGGCTGGGCGTAGAATTTTCGAAGCTTTCGTGCGAGCCGTTCGCGAAGAAGAAACAAGAACGAAAATTGAAAGTTCCGCTCGCGATGTTATTGTAGGTCGATGAGCGAGGCGACAGAGCGATAGATTCGAGCTCGACGACGAAATAGAAACGCTCGAAAGGAACGTGCGTCGTTACTGAATTTCGAACCCGCGCAGCTTTGCTTAAGTATCAAGCCCAGTCGCGTCCTCCGCCCCCGCTCGAAGGTATTACTTTACTTACGCGCGATAATAAGAGAACAATGTATACGGAATATTGGCCTGTATCGTGTCACTGATAACGCTCCTCACGAAGGCTTCAGAAGTTCCTCGTTTCACAAAACTTATTTATTAATTTAGCACGACAGACGGCGCGAAATATCAACCTCGAAGAGACTGGATTGACCGATAGGAGAAGAAAAAAAAAGACGTTCAAGTACACAATTGGGAAGTGTTTGTTGACGACGCGTAGACGAGAAATTACAAGAACAGATCTCGTCGTGTTTACGAAGCTTACGAACTGCCTGTACTCCATTCTTATCTCGCTAGAAGGCCTCTCGAGTACACGTGAGAGGGTCACTCGTCGTTTCTTCGATTTCGTCGACCTCGCTCAATATAGTTTGTGATTATCATCGAATTCCAATATACGTATGCGGAACACTCCAGGCAAAAGTTTCATCCCGAAATCCTGACTCTTTTTCTATTAGTAGGAATTTTCAGATGCACGCAATAAATCAGTCGACAATTATTTATTGCTTTTTTTCGATTTGCTGCTCAATCGTTGAGCCTTGAGGCTACTGTGAAAATTTCGAAAAATCGATTGTCGCTTGAGGCAACTCGAATTGAAGGAGAAGGTCCAACATACGGTGCAGGAATCGCAGATTGAAGGTTAATTTTTCATTACAACGATGGAAGTAAAGTAAAACTTTAAGGGGTCTTCTCACTTTGGACGGTAAAAAAGGATATTTTCATGATTTTTTTGATAGGTTTATATTATAGATATTTATATAAAAATTGTTACACTTAATAAATACACTTTCGAAATGCATTTTAAAAAATTTTAATGTTTTTATGTAACCCAAACAAATTTGCAACGCGTTTTTCCCAAAACAACGTTTCTCGACGGCTTGTTAATAAAATCTTCAAAACTACTAAACCAATTCTTATGAAATTTTAACCACATATTTTTTACAGCTATAGCTATAGAGCATATCGTTTTTTTTTAAATTTTGATATTTATTATTTTTTTTGCCAAAAACGGTGAAAAAAACAAGTTTTTTTGTTTATTTTTCGAAAAATGTCCACCATTTTGTAATTTTTGCATATATAAAAACTCGTATGATATGCGCAATAGCTATTGACATACTGAATCCAATACCGTTTGATTTTTTTTTGTTTCGGATGATCCATCTCCGAGATTTTATCAACAGCGCTGACCTACTTTTTTTTAGGACATTTTTTAACCACCATTTTTGTCTATAAATAATGACTTAAACAAATATTTTTTTTTTAAATGTATTTCGAACGTGTATTTATCAAGTATAACAACTTTTATATCAATATCTATAATATAAACCTATCAAAAAAATTCATGACAATAGCCTTTTTGGCGTCTAAAGTGAGAAAAACCCTTAAGGGGGGATTGTCTTTTTTTTGTCGCAAAATTTACCGCTTTTTGGGAATTTTTTTGTGAAGAAAGTATACAACGGAAAACTTGTGAAACTTGGCATATAGTTTTATTGATCTGTTTACTACATACAAAAAAAATTTTAAACAATTTCATCAAAAAATCCCCCCTTAAACGCGTTTTTCTCGAAACAGCTTTTTCACAACTGGTGTGCACGATTTCTCAAAAACTATTCAACCGATTGCCTTCAAATTTGGACAGAATGCTCAGCTGACATCCTTTTATCGTTTGATGAAGCAAAAAAGCAATACGTTTAATAGTTTTTTATTTATAACAAAAAATCGATCAATTTTTTTCGAAAAATCGATACTTCAAGTTCAAAACGTCACCAAATCGTCAATTTTTTTTTCCCCTTCATCGAACGATACCTATATGTGTCTAAAGTAAAATGCTTTTTGGGTTTTTGTTGCAGGATGAACGTGAAGGCTGTAATCGTGCACACCATCAAAAAAGGACCATCGCGCGTCGAGGGGGGTGGGAGGCGGATTTTTTGATGAAATTGTTTAAAAAATTTTGTGTATGTAGTAAACAGATCAATAAAACTATATGCCAAGTTTCACAAGTTTTCCGTTGTATACTTTCTTCACAAAAAAATTCCCAAAAAGCGGTAAATTTTGCGAAAAAAAAGACAATCCCCCCTTAAGGAGTTTCGGGATAATTGACGATATGTTACCATTTGATTCAAATGTATACAGTCAGTTTTTTTTTTATCATATACTGAATGCACTATCTATATTTTAAATCGATCGTCTACAACGTTTCCATAAAGTGTACAATTGAAGAGACACTTTTTAACATAGGAAGATGCCTAATTGTCAGAATTTCGCCATCAGTGTCATAATGTACTGACTGATTTGACAGTTTTTCATAAAATTTCAAACATTTTTCACACTATTCCGTGGGCAAAACTGCCATTCGGCGTTTAGTGTAGGATGTATCTCCTTATGTTAAGGGGCTGTACCAGTGTGGCACTTAAAAAAAATCGATTTTTTTTGGTTGCCTTTTTCGGCAGTTTATACGTTCAAGAATATCCTGTAAAAATTTCAATGCCGTATCTCTAATACTCCCCGATTGGCAGCCTTTCAAAGAGCTCGTAGGTATAAAGCGTCGGATAAAAATCTTTCAAAGCATTTTTCTCGAAATAAGATTTTTCAAATTTGCTGACATTGTAACCCAAAGAGCAATTATCCTATTGACTCGGGTTTTGAACTGAGTACTCTTGAATATATTTACTCTACAATGGGGTAGGATATTTATGATTGCATTTGCAACTTATGAGCGCATAAGTTGCTTGGATCTCAATATTTTTCTATGAAAAAATTATCTAATATACGTCAAATATAGCCAAATATATTCTTAATTTTCCGAAACATTTAATTGAGTACTTTTCTTCCAAAAAAAATCCCGAATATCACCCAAATTTTCAGCATTCACACTGGTATAGCCCCTTAAAAAGTGTTTCTCCGATTGTACATTTTATAGAAACGGTGTAAACGATCGATTTAGAATTTGGAGGGTGCATACAGCATATGACAAAGAATTGACTGCATAAATTTGAATTGAATGGTAACATATCGTCAATTGTCCTGAAACTCCTTAAACGCGTTTTTCGCGAAACTATATTTTTGAAAACGATGTACACGATTTCTCGACATCTATTAAACGAATTGATTTGAAATTTGGCAGACTTATTCAGTGTAACAGTAGTTTAGTCTTCACAAAAATTTTTCTTTTCAACATTTTTTTTCTCATTAGTTGTTAACAATAACGGTGTCATTTTTCCCGACAAATGCAAAAAAAACATTAATTTTTTTTGATGACGGCAACACGATTACGAAAAAGAGCTCGGTCAAGTTCTAGCCAATATTATCTATTTTAAGAAAACAATCTCGTCCCTGTTTGTTTTAGATCAACCGGGTGGCCACAATCTAGTAGACCGTTGAGCCTCTCACGTTCCAAGGTCATTCACGATATTGTTCATAATTTCTTCAATTATTAAAAAATGTTGACGAAATCTGGTACACAACTTCGTTAAGAAATCATCACAGTGCAAAATTTTCGAAAAATCGATTTTTTTTGCATTATCTGATAGTATAGATTTTATTTGCGGAATTTATATGAAAATTCCACGCTCGAAACTTCAAACGCGTTTATCTCGGAATGTCGTTTTTCAAAACGGTGTACACTCTCAAAGGAAGAATTTTCAAGCTAAAGCTAAATTCGATACTTTTTTCACACCGCCGCCATTTTACAATTTTGATTTTAAAAAACTCTATAGCAAATTTTTACAAATTTTTATTCAGATAATATTTACGGCCACAACCGTGTACACCGCGAGGACTCGTTTTTTTCGAAGACATTTTCAACCGTTAAAAAAAGTAGGAATATCCGTTCAGAAATGTATTTTCTGTTCTTCATGAGTGCTTTGATTTGACATAAAAAGATCAGACTGATTAGCGTAATTTAACCATTAAAAAATCGCGAAAATCAGCTATTTTTCTACCTGTGACAATGTGATGATCCCTTAATGCACATACAAATAAATGTCCAAACGATTTTTCAATCATCTTACTTATTCCTTCAAAATAAAAAATAACCCTCATTTTCGGATTGTCACAGGAGCCTAACCCCTTAATTCCGATCGGTATTCATCCATTTTTTTGTTTTAATGCAGACTTGATTTCTGGCAGAATTTTAATTGGCAATCTAGGGTTACTCTCGAACGATAAATAAAGTATGATCCTGATAAAAAATCGATTTCTGATTTTGCTGCAATTTTCTTGAGCAAATTGACCTAAGGTATTCCTTCCACGGGGTTTGTACACTTCATTTAGTAGGGGCATAAGCAGGGCCATTGCAAATCATTGGTAAATTGCAGCGGCGTCTAACAAAACATAAGTCACAATAAATTATTATACCCAACGAGATACTAGAATAAAGAATTTCCCGCAAATTTAGTAGATTTAAACATTTTTACATTTTCTTCAAATATTCGCGGCAACGAAAATTCTTTTGCTAGGCACATTTTCCCAAATTTTATCATTAATATTTTCCTTAAACTTCCGGTGACCCGCTGTTTCTATTATCGTTGCGGATTCTCTAGAATTTTTTACACGCGTGTAGCAGTTCATATCAGACATCTAGAGTTCAGTGTGTAAATTATTAGATAGAAATGGGATAGAGGAGTTAGGATGGCAAAAAATCTGCCCATTTGAGGAAATAAGAGCAATTACAATCGGAATCCCGTCAAAGTGGGGAAAAGATTTAGAGAAATTTGTAAGGGATATGAGAATAGAACAGATAATAACAATGATAAGGGAAAGAAGGGGTGGAATGAATAAACAAAAGGATAAAAGGATTAGAAAACTTAAGCTATCGCTTCATACTAGTCATCCCACTGATCGTACTTGAGACTTGTACAATTCATATTTTTAACATATGCAAAAAAAAAATTTGTAATAACAACAATTTTCCATGTGTAAATTGTTTAATGAATGTTCACATTTAACTTAAAAAATGAAAAAATAGTTGTTCCAACGATTCGCGCAGTATTTCTAGGTTTGATATTTGGCAACATTGGTTCTGTCTCCGTCTCTTTTTACTCAACCAGGCGAGTTTAACCTCCATGCTTTTCAACGTCGATCCGTCAAAACAATGTCAGGTGCGGGAAATATAAAGCATTGTATTCGGGCCACGACTGGTAAAAAGCGTGGAAAATTTGTGTCGGCGAAATATGTCGGTTAAAATTGAAATATGTGTGGTAATTCGGATGAGTGAGATGAGGTTAGGACTACAGTCAGCTGTTGCCTTGCTGTCACGTCCCTTTATCGTAGCAAGTGGTAATAGCCCAATACCGGAAGTTCAAATTAAACTTGATATTACATAAAAATTAGGTCAATGAGCGTAATTTTTTCTAAGAACAATGGATTACTACAAGTGTTAAGTATGTAAATCCGATTATTTTTGAGAATCTGACGGATTCCCACTATTATCTACACTTTTGTAGCGACCGGAAATTGGGTTTTTGCATGTCGTCCCGAAATTCCGTCACAAAAATGCAATTTTAATTTTTTTTATCTATAATTAGGTCGATTACCGACCCTGAAATTTTACAGAGAGGATTATTAATATATTCAGTGAAGCTCAACAAAAAATGAACGTTCTATGGATTGAAGCCTGGCGATAGGATTACGTTAAAAAAGGAAATTTCGAAGAAGGAAAAGGACAAAATAAGAAAATCAACGTACAATGATAAATACAAAAATATTGTGGAAAACGAAAAAAGAAATGAGTGCGAGATTAAGATGCAGAAACATAGGAAAGGCAGGAAAGAGGGGGAAAAGGATTGAAGGTGCAGAATTTGTAAAGAACAGAATGTGACGCTGGAGCACCTGTTAGTATGTGAAAAATTTATTATATTATAATTTGGCGATAAAGGGAGAAATAATAAATATCTTGGGAGGGAAGATGAAAAAAGGGATATGCGAGTATTTTAAAGAAATAGAGGAAGTGTGCAGAAAGATTTGCAAGGAGGAAGGGGGAGGAGAAAGAGATGGTGGGGAGGATTAAACTAAGAAAAAGAGAGAAATGTTAGATAGTGAGATGAGAAAGAGTGGAAAATAAGTTAAGGTAAAATAAAAGTTGAATAAAAATTGTATTTTGTAAAAAAAACTTGTTAAAAAAGTTGTGCAAATAAAACTCGATTTGATTGATTGATATTAGATAGAAATATAGCTAGCGTGTCATCTCCATAAAGTGCCGCATAAATCACACAATTTCTACAGTCGTAATTTTTCCTCAAAAGTTCGGTAACTTGGCTTTAAATTTGATCGGTATACTGGTATTTATTTTTATTTAATTATAGATGAAAATCAGTTAATCGTTAAATATTTGGGCTCGTGAAAGGAATACCTTAATTGCAAATCACATGATAGAAAATTCGAATAATAATTTTTGTGCGTTTCAATTATGAGTCGAATGCACTCCAGTCATATAATTTCTCCATCTCGCTATGGATTGTGGGCTCCACGACCTTTTTTCGAAAATCAGCGTGAAAAAATCGGCCCTCCACGTCGTACGTATCTTTCGTATCGAGATCGGGATATTTTTGTTCACCATTAGTGGCAAATTTGTGACATGCAAAAATGTAAGAATACAAATACGATTGGGAAATATTTAAAAAAATGTTTGTACGGAGATTTATAAAATTCTTCTCAAAGTATAGACACGTGCAAAATTGTTTGGCAATAGAAAAAAAGGATCATCTGTTTTACTCACGGCTGTTTTGGTTGTCATGGCTATGTGCAGAGAAATATAGAAACTACAAATATATATTTGACGCGCACTCCCGATCGCGAATAACAGAATAACTGAAACATTTCAAAGAGCGAGTTGACTTTATAAATCGGAGTCGATTCACCCTTGACCCTCAAGTAGATCGTCAAACGTGTATATGAAAATTTATAGTATCTTATCTCAAGCTCAAATATAAATCTTGCGATTGAAACGTCGAAAAAGGCAGGGATTGTGAATTGTCCATTTAACATTACGGCGCGATCGTTACTCGGTTGCCTCATTGACGTTACGGCACTTGGTGCTTTTTTTTGTGCTTGTGATAAAGCTGTAGCGATGAGGCATTCCGATGGAGAAATTTCGGGCCTCCCTGAAAATTGGTCGCTACTTCCGGGAGGAAGTTAAGGGGGGATTGTCTTTTTTTTCGCAAAATTTACCGCTTTTTGGGAATTTTTTTGTGAAGAAAGTATACAACGGAAAACTTGTGAAACTTGGCATATAGTTTTATTGATCTGTTTACTACATACAAAAAAATTTTTAAACAATTTCATCAAAAAATCCCCCCTTAAACGCGTTTTTCTCGAAACAGCTTTTTCACAACTGGTGTGCACGATTTCTCAAAAACTATTCAACCGATTGCCTTCAAATTTGGACAGAATGCTCAGCTGACATCCTTTTATCGTTTGATGAAGCAAAAAAGCAATACGTTTAATAGTTTTTTATTTATAACAAAAAATCGATCAATTTTTTTCGAAAAATCGATACTTCAAGTTCAAAACGTCACCAAATCGTCCATTTTTTTTCCCTTCATCGAACGATAGCTATATGTGTCTAGAGTAAAATGCTTTTTGGGTTTTTGTTGCAGGATGAACGTGAAGGCTGTAATCGTGCACACCATCAAAAAAGGACCATCGCGCGTCGAGGGGGGTGGGAGGCGGATTTTTTGATGAAATTGTTTAAAAATTTTTTTGTCTGTAGTAAACAGATCAATAAAACTATATGCCAAGTTTCACAAGTTTTCCGTTGTATACTTTCTTCACAAAAAAATTCCCAAAAAGCGGTAAATTTTGCGAAAAAAAAGACAATCCCCCCTTAAGGGGGCTTCTCACTTGAGACGCTAAAAAAAAGGCTACTTTCATGAATTTTTTTATACGTTTATATTATAGATATTGATATAAAAGTTGTTACACTTAATAAATACACTTTCGAAATACATTTAAAAGAATGTTAATGTATTTATATAACCCAAAGAAACTTTAAACGCGTTTTTCGACGGCTTGTTGCTAAAATCTTCGAAACTACTGAACCGATCCTTATGCAATTTCAACCACATATTCTTTACAACTATAGCTACTTCGCATATCAAGAATTTGTTTAAATTTTGATATTTACTATTTTTTTTGCAAAAAACAGTGAAAAAAAAACGTTTCTTTTTGTTTTTTCGAAAAAAGTCCGCCATTTTGTTATTTTTGCATTTATAAAAAATCGTATAATATGCGCAATAGCCGTTAACATACTGAATCCAAAACCGTTTGATTTTTTTGTTTCGGATGATCCATCTCCGAGATCTCATCAACAGCGCAGACCTACAATTTTTTTAACTATCATTTTCGTCTATAAATAGTGACTTAAATAAATATATTTTTTTTATGTATTCCGAAAGTCTATTTATTAAGTTTAACAACTTTTATATCAATATCTATAATATAAACCTATCGAAACAAACATGAAAATAGCCATTTTTAGCGTCTTAAGTGAGAAGACCCCTTAAAAGTAGAAATACTGTTTTCAAATTCTGGAGGTCTCATTGATAATAATAATAATTCTGAGGCCAGGCACGAGATCATCAAAAATTAAATACATTTCACCGGTTTACCGATTTCGTACGATCGAAAAAATCGGTAAATATCGCCGTCAAGTAAGAAGTCTGCGTGAGCTTGAAATTTGAAAGATACGATTTTTTTTCCCCCATAGTTTTACAGTCTACGCCCTTAAGGGAGGAGATATCTTTAGGCGAGGAAAAAATGGTTGATTTTCATGATTGTTTGCTAAGTGAGAAGATTTCTTCACTATTTTTAGACTTGGGGTCTGTTTTATTACTACTTGTGGCTGTTACATGGTATTCATTTTTATTCATCTTGAAAAATGCCGGAGATCTGGCACGGTCTTCTAAATTGCATTTTCAATTTGGCATAAATCTTTCTAACCTTATCGTCTAAAACATGACTCTAAATGTTCTCGAACACTTTTTGAAAAATGTATTTTTTTTATTGCCAAAAGTAGCCATTTTTCGGAAAATTTAATCTCTGTTTCAAAGCATCTCATTTCGTGTATTTACAATATTTCTCACTTTTTCTTGGTTCATATTCTGCGTATGAGCGTTAATGGAAGAAAAATCTTTGTTGGTTTTTTTCTTTAGATTAACCACGCCGTCAGAAAACATCCGCTGAAACCCGTTCAGAAGACCATGCCATGCCTCCGCCATTTTTAAATATTCATCATTTTTAAAAACCCCATGTAACAGCCAAAAATAGTAATAAAACACTCTAAGTCTCTAAAATGGTGAAGAAATCGTTCCTTTGAGGCGGAAGCCTGAATTAGAAGGTCCGAAAAATCTTTTTTTTTCAATTGCTTGAATCGATAGATAAACTATCCATGAATATATTTACAAAGTTACAGAGGCCAATTGTAAATATTTTCGAAGATACACGGCCAAAAGCTGAAAAGCGATTTATATTTCCTCCTATTGAAAACTTTGAAGCGCGTTTTCTCCAGTTTTCATTTTGACGATTTTTCCAAATTGGCGGGCGTGACAGCAGTAAAACTAAACGACCTATCGAATCAAAGCAAAGTTTGTTTTCTTCAGTATGAAAATCTCTTCTAAGTGGATTAAAAAACACGTTGAATAGGTATTTTTAAATTATTTTTTATAGCACGTTAAAGTGTTTTTTTAACACATTTTATTTCGACCCTGAGAAAAGTTATAATTTCACAATTTTTTCAGCTTTTCCTTAATTCACTCAGAAGAATAATACATGACAAGTGAACATTTTATTGGTTTATTTGGTTCAGGCAAGAATTACGAGCTGCATCATTCCCGCCGATTGGGGACTGCAGTGGCAAGACGCACTGATAAAGCAGTAATCGTTTATTGTTTCATGTTGAAATTTTTTAAATATATTTAAAATATATTTTACCAGATACCTCAATGCTTACTGGACTTACGTGTTTTTTTACGTTCTAAACATTTCCCGAAAAAACGCTTTTCAAGAAAAAAATCATGAAAATTAGCGATTTTTTCCTCGCCTAAAGGCATCTCCCCCCTTAAACGTGTTTTTCTCGAAACTGTTTTTCGAAACGGTGTACACGATTCCACGACATCTAAGGAACGGATTGACTTGACATTTGGTAAACGTATTCAGTGTAACAGTAGTTCAGTCTTGACCGACGTTTTTCTTCTTAACATTTTTTTAATTAGTTATTAAAAATAATGATGTCAGTATTCTCCAAAAAATCGAGAAAAAATCCCTTTTTTCACGTTTGAAACACGATAATAAAAAATGCTCGGTCAAGTCTTAGCGAGTCATATAAAAAAAAGCTTGTGTTTTTGTTTCAGTCCAATCGAGTGGCTAAAATCAAGTACACCGTTGAGCCCCTCACGTCCAAAGGTCCTTCACGAGATTCTTTATAACTTCTTCAATCATTAATATTTTTTAAAATAAAATCCCGAACACAAGTTTGTTAATTTGCATAAAAATCAATGTCCAAACGATTTTTCAATCTCCCTACTTATTCCTTGACCATTTTTTTTTAAATAACCCTGATTTTCGGGTCGTCACAGTAGCCTCCTCAATAGGTTCACGATTATTTGCAAATATCTTTCTCGCGTATCGCTATCGTGTTTTACTATCTGAGATACTTCGTTCCAGCGACAACAAGTCTGCGCAATACGATTGAAAAATATCAGAGATAATGACCCAACCGAGAAGATGAAAAAAACGATTCTTCATAATAACTCTGTAGCGCGTATTCATTTTTCCCATCGACGATATTTGCATAAACGAATCGTTTGTCCACCCAGTCAATCGGTCACCTTGGAAATAATGATAATACAGCCTACGCATGCCAATTATGATTATCTCTGATGTTTAGTGTCCAAACGTTGAGTGGCTTACTGTCTCATGATTCAGCGACAAACGAAGAGAGAAAAAAAATGTTTAAAAAATTTTAAATCGAGTAATCGTGTCGTTGCGAAGGGAAAAAAGGCGCGCACACGCGCGAGAAATTAACGAAACTCCTCGGGCTTGTTCCGCAATTGAATTCAATTGGCTGCGCCGTCGCGGTCACCTTTGAGTTTATCTCAATGATTCCCTTGACCGTTATGCAATTTCGTCGATGAAAGGTAACAACACCGCCTTGTTTCCTTGTTGCGAACCCGCCTAATAACCAAAGTTAAGTCGCGTGCGGGTATTTCGCTTTTCTCGTTGCAATATTAGCGTTAAAATACTGAGCATTGCGCGAGGGAATTTTATCGCGGAAAGTGCCAAACACGCGAGTGAGAAAAAAAAATTCTTTACCGGAAAATCGATAAAGGATAACTTACAAAATTGTTTAAAATTCCATCAAGGTGTCAAAGATAATAGAAAAATATTCAATAATGCCGAATAATAATAATGCGTTTGCTGTCTTGCCTTATCATTATAATTATATTTTTTTTTACATATCATTTCTTTTTTTTCCCTTCCTTGTTCCCCAGTCAGTAATCACTCAGATCAACGCGCCAACGGAGCGAGGGATATAATAATAATGATTATTATTAATAATAATAATAATTATTAAAATTAATAACAAAAACAAAAAATTATTATTACTAATAATACTAAAGCATCATAACTATTATTATTATTATTACGACTTGCACCGTAACATTGCATAAATATTATAGACATTACGGTGCAGGTGACAATAATAATAATAACCTGAAACCGCAAATATGTTACGATTATTATTCGGTATCGTTGAGGTAATTATTCTTATTATTATTTGCAGTACGAGATTTCTCATTCGGACCGAAGATGCTTAGACATTTCCTCGGGTGGCAGGGAAAAAAATTTCCATTGCGTACCGGAAGTTTGATGGAAGAATTACAAGCCATTGCGTACCGGAAGTTTGATGGAAGAATTACAAGCCAAGCCTTACACATAAATAAAAAATCGAAAAATGTATATATTGTAGAAAGTCTTCGTCATTCAAGCACTGCCAGCATCGAGTAACATTCACCATTACTTCTCATTTATCTGCGTGGAAAGTTTTTTATCGGATCGAAGCTGCGTGCGTACGTAAGACGTAAATTCACGGCGCGCTCTTGTGCAATTTTGCACATCGAAATTATGATAAACACGCGATAAAATCTGGCTGTAGAGTTGAATAGAAATGATTGAAAGAGAATCGAGCATTTCACCGATGAACGTTCGAGGAAACTGATTGTTCATTTTTCTCAAACCTACACCACCGGTCAAAAGTTTTCGGACACTTTATATAACTGCAAAACTTTCGATCACTTTGGATAATTGCAAAATTGTATTAAAATAATATATTTAATTATATAGAGCTATGTAGTATCTTTATAAAATAAATTAAATGAATTATATTATTCTAACATTATTTTGCAATTATCCGGTGATCGAAAGTTTTGCAATTATCTGGAGTGTCCGAAAACATTTGACCAAGTTGTTAAAAAAAATGATTTCGAAAATCGACGATCGTCAACGACTCGTATTTATTGTCAATTTGAATAACCCGTTTGGTTTTAAGATTTCGGACGCACCGTTTGAGCTGGAGAGTGTCCACCGGCGGCCATGTTTTTGTTTTTCTGTATTTTTTTAAAAAGCTCTCAATATATGTATCGTTGTGTTAAAGCAAAAATGCGTTTCTTTTTCACGACCGTTTCCCAGAACAAAAAATTCGGAATTTGGTAATTTTTTCGGGGAGTCTAGGTAGACCTAACCCTCTAAAGTTTCAATAAACTTCACTTGGGATATCAAGCTGCGACTAATTTCCCTAAGTATCCATAAGAAACTGCTAATTTTCTAAGATTTTGAATATCTTATTTTTTCGAAAAATAGTAAAATTCATAAGAGTTTCGAAATTGCAAATATTATAGGACGTATCTTCATCGGTGAATCGTTCGACGCTACTTGAAAAGAACAGGATATTTTCACGTTTGGAAAAAACACCTCAATGTCTGGGGAGAATTAAAAAAAAATGATGATATCGGGAATGCCGATCTCAAGAAAATGTGGGTTTCGAGTAAACAGCAATTTTGTTTGCGTCTCGAGACTTGATAATCTCGAACTTGACTGTTTACCGGTATCTCATCTATCTGGAGACATGCGGGTGAAAAGTTTCGAGAATCGCAATGCGAAGAATTTCGCTCTCTGCCGTGCGCGAGAGGGAAAACGACGTTATCGTGGTGAGTTTTTGACGTTGCCATCTGCTGCGATCTTAATACAAGCGAAATCATTGTTTTCCGATTGCATTCTATTTTTCTTTCGTTTATTGAATTTCCAATCTCTCCCTCCTCAGAGAGAGAGAGAGAGAGAATGAGACAAGTTACGCCGTATTAAATTCATTATGTCCATTAGGGTGTGTGTGTATATATATATATATATATGCGTGTGTGTGTGTGTATATGTACAATTTTACACACACATATATATATATCGGATCTTAACGCGTCGAAGTGTTTCTTAGTTCCTTCTTTTTTCTCACGGCTCACTGGAATCCGAGCTGCTGGTGTTGCTCTCGGCTCTCGAGGCTTTCGCATCGGACTGTCTTCTTCCGGGTGACCGTGAACGCGTGCGATGCCTCGACGACGAAGATTTTTTGCTCTTCTTCGACTTGTGGGAACGCGACGACACGGAAGGACTCTCATGGCTACTGTCGAATCAAAAAAAAAATAAAAAATGCCGTACAATTCTTTGAACACCGTATACGAGTATCTTGGCCGTTGTTTTTCGAGGCTCGTTAAGGGGTTAGGCTACTGGGAAATTTCGAAAAAATCGCTAGTCGTTTGATGCAACTGAATTGGAGAGAAACATGGTGTTTACGCATTGTTGACTAAGAAATTCTCTGACTTTTCCAGGTTTTCCGAATTTTCCAGGAAGATCGGAATCAAATAAAGAATATAATTTTTAAGATAAAACATATTAAACTGTTAAACATTAAAATTAAAAATGTAAAAAAATACTCAAATTCGGAAAATAATTTAAACACTGTAAAGTAAAAAATAAATACATTAAAAGCAAACGCAGAACCTGTTCTTTGTTATAAACAGAAATTTTTATCTCGCTGCCAATAAATAAAAAGTAAATATCGACGCTGTTTACGAAAAGTAGCATGTTTCGGAATTCTCACGAAAACAAGCACGTTTGATATCACCGCGAAAATTAGCAGCATGTTTTGGCTTCCGACAGGAAAACTAGCAAGTTTCGGTTTTCGCCGGGAAAAATGGCACCTTTCGATGTAACGTGAAAACTAGCACGTTTCGGCTTTCGCCACGAAAAGAAGCAGATTTCGATATTCACCGCGAAAATTAACATATTTCAGTAACACTGGAATTGTTTTCGACTTTTCTTCCATGCTTTTTTACGCCTTGCCTCTACTTTTTACTCCAATTCCTTTGACCGCAATCGGAAATTTACGATTTTTCAGACCTCTCAACAAATTTTAATTGGACTTCAATTGAAATTATAAGTATTCGGGAAATATCTATTCAACTTTACATCGATACAATCCACGTTAAATATGATTTTGACCGAGGACGAGAGATAAAAATCTTAAAAAAAAAAAAAAAAACATGCACGATGTTCGAATGTTCCAATTAAAACAGACGTCAGATAAAAAATTGCCTCTTGCACCAAGAAAAATAAAGATTTACAGGCCATGCTTGACAGAGGTTTAATTCCAATCGAACATCAGCAAGATTTTTCAAACGTATTCGACGATAACTGTCTGTAAGGTTACAGTAAATTTGTTGAGTGATATTTTCAATAACGTTATTTTTTAAATAAAAAACCACAAAAAATATTTCATTATATTTACAATGTCGATATTATTTTTTGTAAAAATTACCACTATCTATTGTAATTGATAATTATTATCAAAATGTTAATAAAAGCAACGAGTATAAAATTAAAATGTCATTATGCAAAAAATTGTCATATATTTTTTTTAATACTAATGGTTTATTTTTCCAGATTTTTACCTGAGCACGAAGGACTTTAAAGTCTCACGAAAACTATTTTTGGTTAGATTCTACGAGCGATGAGATCATTAAGGTTTTAAACTTACTTCTTTTACACTAATTTTTACAGTGAAAATCAAAACTAGTTTTCGCGGTGAATATGGAAACGTGCTAGTTTTCGTAAGAACTTTGAATCGTGCTACTTTTCGTAAGCAGCGTCGATATGAACACTTATAAACATTAATAATTGTGTAGTTGTGTATCAAAAAATTGAATGCAAATGTATAGAGCTTTAGGCCAAATTCCTGGCCTAAATGCGTCAAAATAAGAACACGAGAATAGGAGAAGAAAAAATTCGTTGCATCCCAACGATGAAAACTTCATAGTTAATTACTTGTTGAAATAATTCCTCTGGCCGGTCTTGGAAAATTTCACGATCGATCGCAATGACCCCAGTATCGAGAGTCACACAGCCTCCTCATAGTAATTTTCTTCTCCCAGAGATGACTCGCGAAATTAGCTCTACGTACAATTCGTTAAGAAAAACGATTCGGCAGATGTAATCGGTTGGGACGAGACCTTTCCTGATACGAGGCCGCATCGCGCATGACTTCGCGATACTGCATGCGCACTTTGCGACATTTGTACATAAGAAGAAGAAAAAAACGCGACCAACTAACCTTCAGCTATGCTGAGCTTGCAATTTTTTACGCTAGAGGAGAAAGCGGAACATTGAGACTCTTTTGCCCACCGTACGATAGGATCATCTTATAAAAAATCATTTTCCAGACAAATATATTCCCAATATCTTCGTTCGATAAAGTAAAATAAATAAGAGATCGTATACCTTCTATGTGAGCTCTTCTTTTTTTTGTGCTTCTTGTGAATTCTGTGACGATCCGAATGATTGTCACGACTGGCGCTTCGACTTCTCGACCTCGGTCGTGATCTTTTGCCGCTTAGATCGGCGCTCCTGAGTCGATTCATGAGGGACGTGGCGTTAGGGTTGACGCGTCTAGACGTATTTTCCGCCTCGTTGTGTCCGGGCGACGGCAACGAGCGTATCTCGTCCGAGTCGGCATCTTCGATTCTTGTTGATTTGTCAACGTTGATTTTGGCCAAAGCAGGAGTTTGTTGGCCAATCTGACTGAGAAACATGGCCGCTTTTCTTCTTCTCTCCAATTGCAATTGTCGGGAATGACAATTGGCGGTTTTGTCTCTCGAGTTGACTTTGTCCCTGACTCGATCCTCGGCCTGTCGGTGACGTATTTCCTTCTGGCAATCCTCCAGTATGTCGTCCGTAAGATCGACGAGTTCGCGTTCCTCGTTTTTCCGTCTTTTATCGGGTTTCGTCGATTCGCGATCTTTGCCGACGCGACAATCGTTCTCGATCGTATCGGCGGGTGAGTGTGGCTTGGTGCCGTTGTTTTCGGTCCTCTTATCGGCCTCATCGACTGGCTCGTCGTCGTCGCTCTCCTCGATCGGCAGCGCGCTACGTTTTTCGATCACCGGCGCCTCGCCGTCTTTCGGCTTCTTGATGGAAAACGACACGGTCGTTATTTGCTGCTTGATGGTAACTACGCCGCAATCGTCAGTCGCGTCGCTTCTCTTCTTCGCCTGAATCATCTTTACCCTCTTCTGCACCTCCTCCATTCTTTGCTGCTTCTTGTGCAACTCCTCGAGCTTCTTCTGCTTCTCCTCTTGAGGCTCTTGCTTCCTGAGCAATTCGTCCTCCGTGAGAACTCGGGGATTAACCGCGCCCTCGTACATCGTCAATTTGTGGGCGTAATAGCCGTGATATTGATGCGAGAGCTCGAGAAAATTGAACCTCGGATCGCCCTTGTTCTTGACAATCGCCTCGAAGTCCCGACCGTTCTTCGCCACGTAACTCGCCATTTTGTCAATGATTATCTGCATGTCCGCGGGCGGCACGATGAACGAGGGACGGCTCAGAGGCTTGGGCGGTGTCGGACCGTACGGCACCAACGGGGCCGCAGGCTCCTTCACACTCGGCACCGACGACTCGTCGCTCGCCGTGGGCCTCGTCGACGCTCCACTCGGCTCCGATTTCGCCTGACCACCCGAACCGTACAGCACCGGCCCGTGAGAATACTGTTGCGGCGCCGGCGGATATGCCGGTGCGTAAGTCTGAAACACGCAAACGCACACATACACCCACGTTTTCTCGTTAAGGGCATTTACAAGGTCAACGTAACCTCACAAATTTTTCAACCCAATTTTCTCATAGATGGTTAATTTTTTAGGACAAACAAAGAGCATTAGGCTCTGGAGAATTCCCTGACGCAGAGCTTGATGATTTACTTTTGCCCTAAATATTATTCATCTCTGAGAAATCTCTGTTCGAAAATTTCAGCTATCTCTCTCGCACTCATATGTCACGTGGTAGATCTACTTCGCCTTAACGGGCTATATCCATCAAGGTGGGTGAAAAACAAAAATTTATTTTCCAAAAAGTATTTTTATTCGATCGGATCATCTTTCAGCTATAGTGGGTGAAAAAAAGTATTCGTTCATCGCACACGAAACTGTTGTTAATTTGGCT
This sequence comes from Ophion ellenae, assembly GCA_963210295.1. Taxonomy (NCBI): domain Eukaryota; kingdom Metazoa; phylum Arthropoda; class Insecta; order Hymenoptera; family Ichneumonidae; genus Ophion; species Ophion ellenae. The sequence continues at coordinate 60,684,249 of OY723387.1, forward strand.
CTGTTTTTTGTTCGTGTTTTCCCAAGATTTTTGTAAACAGACACCGTGTATATTTAGGATAAGCGAACACAGAAACTTCATAAAGCGCTTTATTTTTTTTCGAAGGATAATATTGAAAACGACGACGTGTACGAATGCTTTTTTTACCCACTGTATATTCCCGAAAAGTTTCATTGAAACATTCCTAAAATTGAATGTTGAAATTGAATTGATAAAATTGAACAGTCGGACGGGCGAGCGGTAACAGCACCATACTTCAAACTCTAAGGGTTTAACAAAACGATTTTTTTTGGCATTATATTTTACATAAAAAAATCGGAATGATTAGCCATATTTTAACAAACGAAAAAAAATCGCGTTAATCAGGTATTTTTCGACCCGTTACACTGTGATGATCCCTTAAACGCGTTTTTCTCGAAAAACTGGACTCAAAGTCGGGGGACATTATATCTCGGGAACCACTTGATGGATTGTTTCCAAATTTACAGGAAATACGACGAGAAACATTTAAAGGCCGTTGACGATCTCACTTTTTTTTTAAACCGATATCCATTCTTTAATAGTTGCGTAAAAATTACGAGTTTTTTCATAGATTTTGTATGCTCGAGTTTCAACTCGTCGCCACACTGTTAAAGAAAAATGATTAAAAAAATCGACGATCGTCAACGACTCGTATTTATCGTTAACTTAAATAACCCGTTTGGTTTTTAGATTTCAGATGGACCGTGTAAGCTGGAGAGTGTCCACCGCCAAACGTGGCGAAAAAAATGTCATCGTCAGCCATGTTTTTGTTGTTTTTCTGTATTTTTTGGTCATTTTTATCTAAAGACTCTAACCATATGTAGCTTCGTGTTGAAAAAAATGCATTTCTTTTCATCAACCATAGACCCGAAAGAAATGCATTTATTTTCATCAATCATAGACCACATGGAAAAGAAATGAAATTTGGCCATTTTTTCGGACCTTTAGGTAGATGTAGCCCCTTAATGTATTCAAGTTAGAAGCTGTTATTGAGAAACATTGGAATATCATTTTAACTTTATTATTCATAAAAATTACTAAATTATTCTCATTATACTAAAATATTACGGTTTCATTTTTACGAAATGTAACTTAGTAAATGATTTTTTTCTTCAATATTCACCTGTACCGGCGGTTGAGGTGGATAATAACCAGGCTGTTGCACAGTTTGAGGAGGAAGTTCGGCCGGTAATGGTGGCTGTACGCGAATCGGTGGTGGCTTTCCAGTTATTTTGTTGACCAGCATGGAATAGGCGCAATCCGCCGATGGTTTGTACTGTATACTCGGTATACTGGGTGCCTGTTGAACAATCGAAGAGATTCTTAGATTCGTCGTCGATCGATATACACTATCGAGATTCCTTGCTTCTGTTCTTTATTCTTCTTTCGTTTTTAGTTTTATTTTATTTTTTTCTCGTAAAGTGTTATCAAGTTTTCTACTTCGCCGAATGGGCAAATATCGCCGGGCGTTTTTGCGTGGATTATAATGAACTACGGGTAAGAGAAGAGGGAAGGGTCGAGGGGAAGAAGGAGCACAACGGCGGATCCAATGCATACCAGAACCAGCCCTGGAAACAGAAACAGTTTTAAGCAATTATTAGCTCTGAAATTCTCCTCGATCTTTATTTTTTTTCTCGTGTTATCGCTACGGCATCTCCCTCGAAATCGTATACGGCGATTTTCGAGGGCGCGCACCTTGCATCGTTCGCAAAAACGAAAATTTCAAGTGAAATAAGAAATTTTAAAAAAGATTTTCATTTTCGAGACGATTTTAAAGTCACAGACTGTGCAACTGTCTATTTGCCGGGTCGCGATAGAATGCGCGCGAAATTTCGCTCACCGCACTCACCAAACGGTAGGGCGGAAAATATTCGGCGGCATCGTCAATTACGCCCGAATCTACGGTACAGAATTCGTGTGTTCGAATTGTATGTGTGTTCGCGTGGTCTGTAAGATACTTAATTACGAATAATTGGATGCATCGAGAAAACTTACCGCTTCGACTTTGGTGAGGGACGAGGCGAGGCTCGGATGGAGATAGGGCTCATCGCCGTCGTCGGTTTCTTCGCCGGATTCTTTGTAACAAAAAAAAAGCAAAGCAAATCCATTAATTTGTAAGTTTTCTTTTTCCTGTTAATATTCGAGCCCCTTCAATTGCAATATTTTGTATCCAAAATTACCGTATCTTAAGGGCATCACTCATTAATTTTACGAAAAAAATAATGAAAAAGGAATTAACTATGATCTGAAGTGAAAAAATATTGTTTTGCGAATTTTTCATGTTCAGGGTGTTTTTCTATATTAAAAAATTATCCATTTGATTTCTAGAATGTAAAAAGAACGTACCGGATTCCTCCTTCTCGGGTTGCTTCTCCGGATTGTACTTTCCAGATTTGATAGCCTCCAGGACGAGTCTGTAGTAGGGATGTAGGGGTCCGTCGATCGAGAGAAACGAGAACTGCGGATTGTTCGATTGTTTCGCTTTTATGAGAATTTCCATCTGGCCACCTTGGCGACTGATGAACAGCGCCGTTTTCGTGATTATCGCGTTGAGCTTTTGGGTCTCAGGCTGGACAAAAGTGCAATGACACAATGAATACCTCCTGCGTACGTTGTTTCCAGTACTGTTTTTCAAGCTCCATACTTACGAGTACCGTGTGTTCCGGAACTTCCAACTCCGGTGGAACAACTACCGTCTGATCTTCTTCCTCTTGGGATCCTTCCGACGGCTTCGGACTTTGCGTATCTTCGCTCGGTGCCTTTTGACTGTCCTGGTCCTCGTAATTGTACGACACTTGACCGTACGTGTTTTCCGAGCCGAGAGCTTGATGGAGTCTCTTTATTTCTTCCTCTGCACACGAAGGAGCAACGTTACGTGTCAATATCGAAATTCTCTCGCCGGAGACATTTTCGGGGCATGAAAAAATGATTAGGATAAGGGGGCTGGACAATTTGGTTTCCTTCTCACCGTGATAGGTGCCCTCTTCGACGTCGCTGTTGTACAACGAGCGATATCGTTCCTCGTCGCAAAGTTGCTCCACCCGAATTTCATCCTCGGTGAGGATGGTTCTCTGGTCGTATCCGCCCGACGGAGGCTCGTGACTCCTGAGATCGGCCAGTGCCCCGCGTCCATCGTATCTACAGACACATAAATTTTCAATTAACATTTCAGTCGCGACTCGCGTGCTTCCGCTCTAAGTTTATATTCGCTCCGCTCGCCGGCCCATCTGTAAATAAATAGAGAATCAATCAGACAATTCCAACTCTCGTGGCACCTGCGAAGAAAATTTTCCGGAAAGAAAAAACCCCGACAACACGTTCCGTGGCTTATCGAGTCGGAGGAAAGAAAGATCGGGACGAGTCACGGAACGGAGCAGTAATCGGAAACGGAAATATCGTCTTTTCTAAAACCGACGAATATTCTTTTTTCACTCTCCGTTCTTTTTCGCTCCCCGTAACTTTTTTTTCTCTCGCTGTTTTTTTTTTTGACGTTTGTTTTTGTTTTTTTGTTTATTCCGGTTTCTTTGACTCTAATACATACCGTGCCGCACGGTCGTAACGGACAAGTATGCGTACGACCGTCGGCTTGCCACTTGTCTCTCTACGCTGTGGTCTCACCTTGCTGCTGGGACGCTCGGCGGTAAGCACCACTTCACTCGCAAGCATCTTACTGTGTAGCGCCCTCAACAGCGCGCAGTCCAACCTCGATCGATCAACACCTGCGGAAACCTTAAACAGTCTCCAAGAATGCTTATCCGTGCGCAATACGTTATTCATTTCTTTTTTTTTGCCCCATTATTCGCACGCTTGATTAAAAGTTCGTTCTCTCGCGCTCGCGCTTGCTTTTTTTTTCTCCGCCAGATCACGCGATCTTTTTTCTTTCGTCTACGGGCGTCTCTTGATTCGCGACGATTTTTCCCATGCCTCGAATTCAAACGTGACCGGTGTGCGTTACAAGAGATAAATAAATCTTAGCAATGATTACTCCTAAAGGACGACAATTCTTTGCTTTCATTAGTTCATTCTTTCGTGAATATTTTTTTTTGTTTTTTCTAGGTTAGGGAAACGGACCTGTCTATCTTCAACGTGCTATCGCCCATCCAAGGTATCAAATGCTTCCCCTGATCAATCATTTTCGCCTTCTCATCGTCCCGAAATAATTTGCAGCTGTATCCGAACACCAGTAGCTCCTGAGGCTCCTCATCGGCGTTCTTTTTACGAAGAATTCCCGAATCAACGAGCCACCGCTGACCCTTCGAAGCCATTTTTTATTCTTCCACACAAACTTTTTTTTTTATCTCCGTTCTTACTTTGATAGGTTATGTACGTTTGTTCGCGACGAACGACGTACGGAGCGCGAGCGCGTCAGCGATTGAGAGAGAGGGAGACGGCGCAACGGAGCAGTGACGCGCTCGGCTCGACAGTCGGCCGAACAATGAACTAAATTCGCGCAGCCACCGCGCTGCCGCACAATTCGAGTGATTCCAGGCCAGCAGAGTCTACCAACAAATTCCGCATTGTCGAATTCGAATTGTACCATTTGTTACTCATAGTCCGTATAACAAAATGATTGGGATGTAGTTTATTTTCGAAATGGCCATTTTGTTCATGATCTACGGTGTAATTCATTGCACAATAAGCTCGCACGGTTCGGACTTTGACTCCGACGAATATTAGTTGGATATTTCGCTACCAGGCGTCGCGTCGATGGTGAGCGGCAAAATTTGCAAACGTATGATTTGCAATTTTTTCGCATTAACCTACCGTAATAAATCATAATTAAACGAGTAGGGTTCTTTCGACAATAATTAACATATTCGTCACACGTTTCGCAATATCGTAGAGAACTCAAATAAAATGTTAAAAAGATTTAAAAAACGGATATACGGGAAGACGATGGCGTGGCGCTCGACATCAGTGCCGTACTTTGCTCATTTTGGTACAAGCTCCACGGCAAAATGAAAGTTCCCTCTGCCAAGATTTATCCGTATGTGACGTGGTACAATTTCGATTTTTCGACACCAATTAAGCCCGCGTAATCATCGATCACATAACCGGCAAAACTTTTTTCGTTAGCGCATTTTCATTTTCAAATGCGTTAATACGATGAAAAAAAAACTCAAAATCTAGGCCTCATTTGACTAGCACGCAACGTCAGTGCCGCATCCTCAAGCCAAAAGTTTATCATCAAAAGAGAGACGTCATCAGCCAAAATCTATTTCTTAGACCTTTTTTGCCCCCACGATCTCGAGTAAATTCTCAAGGCGGGAGACTCTTCTACCCAGCCGAGAATAAGCGGATTTTTCAAGTTTTTTTTCTGTTGAAACTATTTATTCTACATAATTCACATTGTATGTACATATTTCATCTTTCAATATTCCGATTTGCTTTTAATATTTGAAAATGGCGGCATTGATACTCAGCATCGGAGCCAAGAAGTTTTCGATTTCCAAGACCCACACGCTCTACGTGAACCTAAAGAATCCAAAGAAACGTAAAAATTCCCAAAACGCTGCGTATAAAAAAAAATGTTCTATTTTTCATAAAAATGTTACCACACCGTTTGGTAATATAAAAGTCGATATTCAAAAATAATCTTCAAAGAACTTTAGGTTCACATAGAAGATAATTATGTTGTCTAAAAATGTGCAAAATTTCTGAATGATCGATCAGAAAGTTTACGAATTATCTTGTACGAGGTTCACGAAAGTGGTTCCCACTGAAGCCACGCTTAAAGTTTCGCGATCAAAAAATGTTCCGCGTAAATGACCCACTTAATCTGCGATTCCGGAGCGCTAAAGTAGTCCCTCAGCTTCCTCGTGGCCTCAATCATCAACCATGAGCGCTTCTTCAATTACAAAGTTATCTCCGCCCTTAATTCACAATATTCGTTTTTGCGGGCCCGTGACTGGCGTGCCCGATTCGATATATATCGATGTCCCCGAGGCCAGGGACGTAGTAAGAATAATAACGGGAGTATTTCGTGGATACGCGCTTGCTGCGCGTGTTTCCATCTCGTGTCCCCGAGGAATCGGTGTCGGTAAATTCGCGTGCAGTCGAAAAGAGACGAGTACAACGAGATATAGCACGGGCTCGAATACAGTAATAAAAAGGCGCGTGTCGAGACATTGGTCCTTTGCGTGAAAGAGCACGAGGCAGGCGGCTTCGATTTTTCTAGCCGTGAAGCGCAGCGGGCGTTCGTTCCGTCTGAAATAAAGCGAGCCAAGGGGGAAAAAAAGAGGTATTCAGTGGCATACATATAACACGAGGGTGTACACGCGAGAGAGTTGAAAGGACTTTAGGTGGCGCCGACATACGGAACACACACACACACACACACACCCGATAACCCGACATAACCCGGTTTCTTTTTCTTTTTTTCCCCCCTGTACACGCAAAATTTCTGCGGCAATTTCTTACCCCCCTCCCTCCCGTGAGCTAAACTCGCGGATCCCTTTTAATTCCTCGCTTCGTTCGTATACCTACGGTGATTTGGGAGGGGGGCGAAGCTTGCTGAAGAAAAAAAAAGGTGATCGGAGTGCGGTGGTGTGCAAAAGGCGCACAGTCTTCGGGACTAATAAAAGTCTTAGGGACACACGGGGAAGAGTCCATACGTTCGAGCACACACACACACAGACACACATTCGTGTATATACATATATATATATATATATAAAATAAATATAAATGTACAGGGGTTGCGCGCGAGAAAATCGGCGTGAACGTGAGAGAAATATGGAACATGCGGGCGGCGACGGTAGCAGCGACGGGGATGGCGATAGACGGGGTCCTGGCCGTGGAAAAGGACGCGAAGGCTGGTCTTCCCTGCAGCAACATCCTCAGGAACCGCTCAGGCGACCTCATCTCCCAAACAACGCTAATCAAACGCCAGGTGTGACATGTTTCTATTTTTTCGATCTTCCCCTTAATACTTCGTTCAAACTCGCGTTTCGCTACTTTTTTTTCGTGAAAACTGGATTACTTTCATGCATTCGCCGTTTCGAATCGTTTCAAAGGCCACACTGTGGTTTTGCGATACGTTATTTCTCGACAGAGATACTCACATATGTGCCTGTACGCGCGTATCGACAAACTGCCCGGTTACTATGGTAAATTCAGGGGTGTTTGAGAGTAGACCCAGAGTCAGAATGTAATCTGAATGCTAATTGAGCCGCGAGAAACGTCATGGTTTTTTACGGAGGAAAAAAACGAGCGGGTATCCCTACTGTGTCGGTCGAATCGTTACGAACGAGACGAGAATGGCGGAATGGTCCAATTTTGAGAGAGGGCGAACGTTATTTTTAGCAGCAGTGTTTTCTTAAAAAAATAGCAAAAAGGTTCATCTGACGGAGAATGTTGAAGCCGAACAAAGCTAAACAAAGTCAAAATATCAAAAATGTTTATCTGAAGAAGAATATTCAACCCAAACGAAACTAAAATGTTAAACAGGTTCATCTGAAAGAGAATGTTCAACCCAAACAAAACGAAAATATCAAAAAAGTTGACCTAACGGAGAATATTCAAAGTAAATAAACCCAAAATAACAGAAAAGTACATCTGGAGGAGAATGTTCAACCCAAATGGAAACAAAATATCAAAAAGGTTGATCTGATGGAGAATGATCAATCCAAACAGACCCAAACTCATCCAAAATGTCAGACGACGTTGAAGTTTGCATCGTTGGAACGCAGCACGAATCAATTCATTTTGATTGTCCGGTTTTTTTTTTTCTGAACATTACTCAAAGCTTTTTACATATTCTTATTTGAAATTTACAACCTCAATTTGTAAAAAGGGGGCTTTGGATAAGCAGGAAGCTAAAGAAGTGAAAAAATTAATAAAACGGATCGTTGCATCCCAACTATGCAAACTTCGACATCATAATGCCGTAAATATCCATCCGACGGAGTATATTCAACCCAAAATATCAAAAAAGTTCATCCGACGGAGAATGTTCAACCCAAACAAACTCAAAATATCAAAATGTTCATCCCACTGAGAATATTCAACCCAAAATATCAAAAAGGGTCATCTGATGGAAAAATACCAAGAAAATTCTACAGATTCGGCTTTCAAGAATTTTGTTTTCTGTTTGAAACTGCATCTACGATAGTTAGAATTTTTGTCAATGGCGAGAAACAGTGAAAAATTCGTGTCAACTGTTGGCAGTTTTGGCTCGTTCATTGTATCCTCAAAATAAATTTGCGTCGTTTGTAGAAAGAAACATGGATTATGATAATTTTGAAATTTAAGGTGACACAGCCAAACTCAAATAAACCCAAAATGCCAAAAAGCTTCATTCCATGGAGAATATTCAACCCAAAATATGAAAATGCTGCTGAAGTTTGCATCGTTGGAACGCAACGAATGTTTTATTTATATATTTTTTTCATGTATTTATTATGATTGAAATGTTTTTCTTATATTTACATAGTAGATCGATAAATGAATAGCTTAAAAAATGGTTGAAAGTTTTTTGGAGGCATAATCTGCCAAAAGAAATGAAGGAATTTAGAAATATTAGTTCTCGTTGTATGCCAATGATGCAAACTTCAACCTCTTATCTGAAAAAGGTTCATCTAACGGAAAAGTACCAAGAAAATTCTACAGATTCAGCTTTCAAGAATTTTGCTTTCTGTTTAAAGCTGCAGCCACCATAGTTAGAATTTTGGCAATTGCGAGAAACAGTGAACAATTCGTGCTCACTGTTGGCAGTTTTGGCTCCTTCATTATATCCTCAAAGTTTGTGTCGCTTGTAGAGAGAAATATGGATAACGATCATTTAATTTACGAAGCTATACCAGTGTGAATGCTGAAAATTTGGGTGATTTTCGGGAATTTTTTGGAAGAAAAGTACTCGATTGAATATTTCGGAAAATTGAGAATATAATTGGCCATATTTGACCTATACTACATAATTTTTTCATAGAAAAATATTCAGATCCAAACGACTTATGCGCTGCCTTCGGAGGCGCAAAAAAAAAGTTTCTCCACTGCTGACATGATTCCGGCCGATTGAGTAGCTGAAACCGAAAAAGAAAAAAATGCCTTTAAACTAGAAGGTATTTCCTGTACAATGACGTAGGATTTTCGAAAAATATCAAAATCTAACAAAATGGCGTAGTTATGAAAAAAAGTCTGGTTTCTTGCCTATAAAATGGTCGTTTTTTTCAATGCCAAATCGTCAACTTTCATTCAATCAAAAATATCCTACGTCATTGTAGAGTAAATATATTCAAGAGCACTCAGTTCAAATTTCAAGTCAATCGGACAATTACTCTTTGAGTTATAATGTCAGCAAATTTGAAAAATCTCATTTCGAGAAAAACGCGTTTAGAGATTTAACTATCGATTTTTGCAAGATAAAATGATATTGATGAAAATGATAATGATATTCTTGAAAGTATAAACTGACGAAAAAGGCAACAACAAAAAAATCGATTTTTTGAAAGTGTCACACTGGTGTAGCCCCTCAAGGTAACACCGACAAACCCAAACAAACCCAAAATAGTAAGAAGGTTTTTCTGACGAAGGGGGTTCAACCCAAACAAACTCGCATAAATAAAAAATATCAAAAAGGATCATCTGAAGGAGAATGTTAAACCTGAACAAAACCCAAGCAAACCCAAAATATCAAAAACGTGCATCCGAAAAACTTCCGAGACGAAAAAATCCCAAGAAAACTCCACAGATTCAGCTTTAAAAAACTTTGACTCTCGTTTAAAACTGCACGGTTAAAATATTTGTCAACGGCGAGAAACAGTGCAAAACTCGCGCTGGCATTTGACAGTTCCCCCTCGTTAATTTTATTTTCAAAGTTAGTTTCCGTCGCTCGTAGAAGAAGAAAAAAACCAAGTACAACGATGATTTTGCAATTAAAGGTAACACGGACGAGTGCAGGGACAAGGGCGAGGCGTGCCTGTACGAAGTGCGGAACTCCAATCTGTCGGCGTACGCGCCCGTCTTCGTGCCCAGGAATCTTGGACCCAGCGTAAACGCGGTACGTGTGCGCGGGTGGGCGAGGCTCGGCCAAAACTTTCGACCGACTCGTTTGACAATCGATAGAGCGTAAACGTTACACGTTTGAGATTCGAAAAAAGTGCCTGAGTATCTCGATCACGCGGTATTGGGCAACATGTTTTTACTTATCTTTTATTGACAATATTCGAGCATGGTGACATGTGACGTTAGGCGAATATAACAGCCGCAGTATGGGTCTAAATCGAGGCTCGTCGTGTTATTGCAGCAAGAATTTTGGTACAGACCGTCCGCTCAGGATCGAATAGCGCTGGCGAGAAATCAACAGCCCTGCCCGCCACAGCCGATGCATCGTCCTATGCAGCAGCATCAGCAGCATTACATTTCTCATCAACAGCAGCAACAGCAGCAGCAGTACAGCTATCAACCGCAACAAATGCATTATCAGGGCCAGCAATACGCCGATCCGGATGCCGGGATTCAAGGATATCCTCCTTACGAGGGAGGCTACAGAAATTACAACAGACCTCAAGCAAACGTAAGGGATTCGTGACATTGAAGTTTTCATCGATCGAATGCAACGAATTCTTTCTTATATTTTTTTTTCGTCAGATTTAAGCTACAAACTTCACTAAAACAGTTTTGAGGTTTTTTTCTTATAATAATACATATAAGGCACGTATTAAAAAAAATCGTTGCAGTCCACCGACGCAAGCTTCAATACCACCATTGTTTTAGCGTATTTAGTATTTGTTTCTCCATACAATGACCCTTCAGTTTTAGGATTGGTAAAAAATGTCAATTCGCCACGCAAAAAACCATCAGATTTTCAAGCGTAATTTGGAACTCTCCAAAACTCCGCCATTTTTTTTTATTTTAGATTTTTTTCACAATTTTACGTCATTGTACAGGCAATACCTTCTAGTTTAACGGAGTTTTTTTTTATTTCGGGCACTCTGAAGGCCGCAATCACTGCAGCAGTGGGAGAACTTTTTTTGGAGATTTGGGGGACGGCGAATTAGTCGCTGAAAATTGAATATTTTCATATAAAAAAATTACTCTATATGCATAATTTATACACAAGTATATCTTCGAAATTTCGAAACATTCGTTGCAATGCTTTTCTTTCAACAAATTCCCGAAAATCACCTTTTTGGGCAGTCACACTAGTGGTGCCCCCTAAGATATTTGCTTAGCGATCTACAACATAAATCTATGAAAAAAAAGATCTGTAATAATAAAAATATGGTAAATGACATGTGAAAAAAACGTTCGTTGCGTTCCAACGATGCAAACTTCAACGCCATTGTTCTTACCTGGCGCAGGGTTCCGATCGTCTTGCGGAGAACAATCAAGTTACGACTTTCGCCGGGATGATGCGGCAGCTCGAAAACGCGATGGACACACTGAACAGAAGTCCTGGACAATTCGACGATCTTGTCGTGCCGCTTGTTTGCAGTATAACTCCTCATTTAAAAAATTCTAGTCATACCCAGGAAATCGTGGATGCAATCATCAAACAGGTTAATTTACGTTGATCGAAATTTTTACTCGTATTTATCACGTTATTACGATTCGTACTCACCGTGAAAATGTCAACAGTCCATCAGGGAGAGTAATTTCCGGTACAGCGGAGCCCGCTTGTGCGCCCATCTCGACGCTGTGGATACTCCGTCCGAAGATGGAAATTCCATTTTTAGAACTGCTCTATACACCAGGCAAGCAATGACACTTTGATTCAACGATTCGATCCAACGTTTTCCAGTCTTCGACGGCATTTTTACTCTTCGTAAGAATTTTCCCGTGAAGCGATGTGAAAATTTGACTCGTTTCGAACAACGTATTTCAGGTGTCGCGAGGAGACCGAAGCCGAGACGTTACGTTGGCAGGAGGAACAGAACGAAAAGTCTTGCAACGGATTGATGCTTTGCCTCGCGGAGCTCGTAGCTCAGATGGATCAGCCCGCGGCTTCGGTTCTCGGCAAATTGTTAGTCCAAGTCATTTCCGTTACGCTCAAGAATCCAGGACCGAATTCCGCTAAATTCATCTGTCAGTCCCTCAAGGTCAGCCATAAACAAAAAACTCCGCGTCTTTTATAATAATAATAATAAGCCTATGGGTTCTTGACAAGTTTACGGAATAAAATGGACTTTTCCGAATACAGCTGGCAGGCCAATATTTGGAGCGAGACAGCAGTACGAATCGCGAGGAGATCGAGCGAGTTATGCGGGAACTGACGCAACTGGTGACCGAGGGTCGGGTCGACGTTCACATCGGCCGTATGGTGAACAGCGTGCGTGAATTGCGCAGCGGCAATTGGGGCCGCGTCGTCACCCACGGCCCGACATCCATCGAGCCCGCGACGGCCATCAACGAACAACAACAACAACTTCCTCAGCACTTGTTCAACGAGCCTGTTCTCTACGGTCCCGACGGCTCGATACTCTCCGCCGAGGAGAGCAGTTTCTGCCAGAGTCGAGCCACCGCTGACGGCCACGTCGAAGACGGCGGCGATGGCTTGTGCGACGAATCACGGTACGTTACATCCCCCCCTCCCGTTCTATTCCAGGATTGCAAATAATGCATTACTTTTTGTAATGCATTAGCGTTTTCATTACTCGTTATTTCACATTTTGTAATGAAAAAAAATGTCCATTACCCATTACATTACATTCAGTAATGTAAAAAATGTCCATTACTCATTACATTACATTTTGTAATGCTAACAATTGCCATTACTCATTACATTGAATTTTGTAATGTAAAAAATTTCCATTCCTCATTACCTTACATTTTGTAAAGTGAAATATTTTGATTATTTTGTAAAGTGATATTTTGATTACAATGTAATGGGCAATGGAATTTTTTTACATTAAAGTCCAATCTAATGTGCAATGGAAATATTTTACATTAGAAAATGTAATGTAATGAGTAATGGATTTTCTTTACATTACAAAATGTAATGTAATGGGCGACGGAATTTTTTTAGATTACGAAATATAAGGTAATGAGTAATGGAATTTTTTTACATTACTAATGCAATGCAATGTAAAAAATCGCCATTACTCATTACAATGTAATGAGGATTATTATTCATTTTGTAATGAAAATGTTTCACATTACAAAATGTAATATATTGACTACTGGATTTTTTTTACATTACAAATTCCAATGTAATGAGTCATGGCATTTTTTTTACAATGCAATATATAATGTATTGAGTAATGGACATTTTTGACATTACAAAATCCAATGTAATGAGTAACGGAAATTGTTTACATTACAAAATATAATGTAATGAGTAATGGAATTTGTTTACATTACTGAATGCAATGTAATGGGTAATGAAATATTCTATCATTACCCATTAAAAGAAATGAATAATGCATTAATTTTTCATTACAAATTTTGCAACTCTCTTCTATTCTGAGCTCGAATCTCTTATTTAAAAAATACAGGTACAGTCGAACCTCGATATAACGGATCTCTGGGGAAGTTCATTATATTGAGGTGTCGTCATATCGAAGTCATTTTCTTTAAAATGTTCTTTAAAAAATATATATTAGTACTATAATATAGGGATATTGAAAAAAAGGTTTAAATTGGAGTAATTTTATCAAGCAATTGGCAATTTATGCAACGAGCATAATCTATATTATTATGTCGTTGTATCAAGGTTTCGGGTGTCTATCGGAAGGGAATGGATGAATCTTCGTTATATCGAGGATTTCGTTATATTGAGGTTCGACTGCGCTTCGGGGTGTTTTTCTCTCCCTTTTATCGACTTGTGAAAAGGCTTGCGATCGTGCAGGAGGATGAATTTCGTTTTATTTTGCGTGGAATACTTTTTATTTCCCGTGTTTGAATGCTGATTGGTGCTGCGGCGATTGAAGAGAAAATTCAGTGGAGAATACCTACGATGACGATTTTTTTTCGACATACAAAAAAACATCACGTTGCTTCACAAAATTTCAAGAGCTTTACACCGATGAATATTGAGGGGTTAGGTTACTATGGAGACCCGAAAATCAGGATTATTTTGACAAAATTAATTTTGAAGGAATAAGTTAAACGATTGAAAAGTAGTTTGGAGATTTTTTTTATGTACATTAACAAAGTTGTGTACCAAATTTCATAAAAAATTTTAATTATTGAAGAAGTTATGAACGATCTGGTGAAAGACCTTTGAATGTGAGGGGCTCAACGGTGTACTTGATTTTGGCCACCCGGTACATCTGGAACGAAAAAAGAAGAAAAAAAAATTTTTTTAAACAGAAAATCCTGACTTGAACTTGACTGAGCCTTTTTTTGCTATCGTGTTTCAAGTGACTCAAAAAATCGATTTGTCGAGGAAAAATGACATCATTATCGTCAATAAGTGTAGAAAAAAGGTTGGGTATGGTTTCTAAAACTCCCACCCTCCGTCGAGGTGAAATTTTTCACGAATCTGCCTTTTAATATTTTAAGACAACCCCTAAAGGGATTTTTGGCGATGCGCAATAGTTTGTGGGTTTGGCTTTGTTGGGTATTTTTGTTTGGATAAAAAGGAGAGCGCGATAACATAAATAGGTGCGAACGGAGACGTAGCAGATATAGATATAGTCGGCGCGTGTTAAAAAAAAACTTTAAAATTCAATATCACGAAAACTATTGCGAGTCGCCAAAAATCCCTTTAGGGGTTGTCTCAAAATATTAAAAGCAAGGTTTGTGTAAAATTTCAGCTCGATCGCAGGGTGGGGGTTTTCGGAACCTTATCCAAAAGGTTAAGGAGGTTTGAGCGTTACCCACAATGCGAGATTAAAAAAAAATATATATATATATATATTTGATAGTAGACTATACTGAGGTTTGACAAATTTTTTTACCACAAAACATTAGAGATAAAACAAAGTTTGATGTATGTAATTTTACGTGCGGTTAAATGGGCAAGACGTTCACGCTACGGGTGATGTAATTTTTTAGCTACTTAGCACCAAGAAAAACCATTTCTAAGAACGGATTGACGTAAACTAAGCCTTTGTAATCATTTAGAGAAAAAAAAACCCATCTTGCCCATCGAAAATGAAAAATTATTACGAATTGGCTGGCGAATGAAGAACATTGCTGCCAAGCTCAATGTCCGCGACGTTGCCGTATGTCGGCAACACTTAATATTAATTAATGGTGATTATCAATAATCTCGTGACATAAATATAAATTGGCATCATTATAAATGACTCAAAACTTCATTCCGAGGTGTATAAAACATTCACTGATGCAGTTTTTTTCATAATAATCTTCGATAATGTTATATTTTTTTCAAAATGGCAGTAACACAAAAGTTTTTCTTTTTCACGTAACAAAAATATAAAAATGCATAATTTTATCCTTTCGTTATATATTGTATGAAGAATTAGCATCTACAAAATAAATCTATACCTCGTCGGCATGTTTCAGAGGTTTATTGAAAAAAAAAATTCATAAACCGTCATTTGACTCAACTGGACCGCTCGAACCTCCTTAAGGAGAAAAACGTTAAGACGAAATTGCAGTGAATAAGTGTACGAAATTTCCGACGAATGCTCCGACGGTTTAAAATTCCGAATTTCGATGTTCCGAAATTCAAGATGGGGCCGGGTTGAAATTCCGAACTTTGAATGATCAGAACGCTCAAAACTCCGAAAGAATTTTACACTAAAGACCAACACTCCGAAAATCTGAACACTGTCAAAATAATTGGGCTATGGAAGTTTTAAAAGTTTCAAAATTTTCAATAAATCGACGAATTATTTCAAGAATTTTTTTTATTAAAAAGTGAATTACGTCACTTTTGAAATTTGTCTAGACAATGTTATACGTTCTACATCATTTACAGTCAACTGTGTAGACTTTCGCGGGCATTATTTCGACACGGGGGTTGGGTTGAAATTCCGAACTTTGAATGCTACGACGGTGTAATATTCCTAATTTCAATGTTCCGAAATTGCAAGTTTTGTCAAAATCATGGCAGCAAAAGTCTACACAGTTGACTAAATTATGTAGAACGTATAACATTGTCTAGACAAATTGACGTAAAATCACTTCTTAATGAAAAAAAAAAATCTTGCAATAATTCGTCGATTAATTGAAAATTTTGAAACTTTGAAAACTTCCATAGCCAAATTATTTTGACGGCGTTCAGATTTTCGGAGTTTTGGTCTTTCGTGTAAAATTCTTTCGGGGTAGTATTCTTTCGGAGTTTTGAGCGTTCTGATCATTCAAAGTTTGGAATTTCAACCCGGCCCCGTCGAGAAATTGTATACACCGTTTTAAAAAGCATAATTTCGAGAAAAACGCGTTATAATTCTCTCGGCGTATCGAGAAAAGAAAACGTCGAGAGCATGAAAAAACAAATGACTATTCTCGATAACTACATTGCAGGAAATACGAGGAGGAGGACGAGGATGACGCGATCGCGGCGGCGTACGAGGAATTCCTGAAGCTAACGCCCAACAAGAGCGGCGGTAGCGTGGTCGACAGGGGATAGTCGCTCCGTTTTAGGCACTAATGAATAACTGTTATACAGTAATCGAGAAGCAAATCGAAACAGAAAACAAGAAAAAGCAAGAAAAACAGATTTTTTTTCCAACTCTTATTTACATAAGAATTTCACGAAAGGCCGCACTGGAAGAAAAGGGAGGAATGAATTTTGGCCCACGCGATCGCGGTGAGAAAATCCGTATATTCGAGAATCATTTCGTCAGGGGGGGGGAAGTGGCCGAGTGTCGAACCACAAATATCGAATCCCAAGAGTCGTAACCGGCTTATTAATCGCATTGCTCTCCTTATTTTTCACCACACACGTAAATTATGTACAATTATCGAAATAGAATAAGACGGAATCGAATATGATTTAAAGTTTGTAGTTTGCATACTACACGCGAACATGTATATGTATATTATATATGTATATTTAAAAATGAAAAAAAAAAAAAACAAAGCAAAGAACAACCGGATAAAGAACAGGATGAAAATGGAACGCTCGATGAAGCGTTTCCGTTCCATTTTCCGATGGTCGGCAATGTATACGCTCTGAGGGACGAAATAATGAAACAAAACAAAAAAACAGAACCTAAATGAAATACTGCTATATGAGTTCCATTAATTCGATGATATTACGGAGCAAAATACGCGCTCGCTGACATACCATATCCTCATCTAACGCCCACACGAACCGGCTCGCCGGCTGGCATTTTATTTGTATAATTACACACAATTATGTACGGTAAAACAATAAACAAGAAAGCTCTTTTCGTTATTAGAGGTGAAAATAATTGTTTTCTTCTTTTGTCCGTACTTCCGCAACTTGATTGTTTCTTTACCGTTCTGGTTGCAGCGGGGAAATAGCGCGTAACGTGCTTAGCATTGTTTTTTCGTCTCACGGTGGGAAACGAAAAAAACGGAATATCTGGTGGGGATCGAAAGTGCGCGGGCGTGATCACGGAATACGTTAGATCGGTCGATATATTTTTGAGGGGGCGACGAGATGACGCGTACATAATAGCCTCGGTATAGTCGCCGATATGGATTTTACCACGCGGAACCTTCGACACCTGCGATTATGCTTTCCTTTCTCTACTCGTTCCTTCTTTTTTTTTTTTATCGCATCATCGAGGAACGAGGCGAATTGCAACGAGCCGGGCCTTATACGCTTCGGATTCTTAGACCTATCGACGTCGAGTCTAAATTAACGCGGAAACAAACAAACGGAGAAGAAAAAGGAACAAAACAGCAATTACGTTACGAAACTCGCCGAAAAGCAGGTAAACATTCCCGAACTTGGAAACTTTTTTTTTGTTGTCTCCAGTCGATTTTTCGGTTCGATGCGTCAGATCCAGAGCTTGGAAGTGACATTTCTTTGTCCTGCTAGAATCTCACACGCAAACTGTAATCTCACATATATTGGATACGAATTATAATCCTCGATGTATGAAATTCTCAAATGTCAGAGGTCAGGCTCTGACATTTAATTCCACGTTCAAGAACCGCGTCTTCCATCGAAAAAAAAAAACCAAGTCAGAAAAATATACAGAACGCTTCTAATAATATTTTTTTTTCAGAACACCAAAATGTTCACAATCCTGACATACCGAGGACACGGATGGAAAAAAAATTCCAAGTACTCGTTGTTTCGCGATACGTGTGTGTTGTTTTTTCACTAACCGGTTTTTACTCGAGTTCGGCGTCACTGATCTCGGTGCTAACGTTTTGGAGAATTCCGAGCTACCGAAAAGTGAATAAATTAGCACGTGGCACGAGGACGAATTCGTGGTCGATTAGGCAAATGAGATGCTGCCTGAGTCGCTTCGGAGAAGACGTAAAATATGTTTACATAACTTTGTGATAACGGGGTGAGTTCAAAATTTGTGCGGAATAAACAAAAAATCTCTCAATTGCTCCAAATATGAAGAATTCTAAATATGACATTTACGAAAAAGCCTGCTTTTTTATTGTTTGAAACCAGGCAGAGCTTGGAAGAAGAAAAAAAAACAATCGGCTTACAATGGAAGTAGAAAAAATGCTGCAACTCGGTAGAACGATAGAAAGAAAAAAAGCTTGGCTAGCATGAGAGAAGGTCAGGTTCGAGTACAGGCATCGCTTCACATATGGCATCACCAATGTACCACAGCTCTTATTTTATTCAATGTTTTTTTTTTTCCTCCTATCGTGTGTGTGTGTGCAGGGGCAGCTGGATGTACGGAAGGCCAGCACGTAACAGCCAACCAATTAAGGTAGATGCCCACACGAATACAGAAGAATTCAGGAGCCTGCTTCGCGCCAAACTTTGAGATCGCCGAGGCTGCCCGACGAGGCAGACGTGTTAGCGCGTTGATTCAATGCGAAAAAAAAAGCACATCGACGATCCGTGATACCTGTCCCATCCCGGAATACGTATGCGCACACGCGTCGAGTGTGCGTGTGGGAGGCCCATTCAGGGACGGTCCACAAGTACGTCAATTCCTCGATCTGGAAAATCCGCACACTCTCGAGCTCCATCGGGGGAGGTGAAAGAGTGAGAGGGACTTTGAGAAACGGCGTTATGGTGGGGTAACGTATATAAGTCTCGTATATCCCATTCTATACTTGTATATTTATTTTTCCTCACGTTCTATTACATTCGTAAATCTCCGCGTGAATTTGTCTATAGTCTTCCTCTTCGCAGTCGAGAGTGCGGATCGTCCCATTAAGGGTCCGGTGAGACTTTATTTTCATTCGTCAACTTTTTTTTATATTAAGGTGTTAGACTACTGTGACGAACCGAAATGTATTTGTATGTACGTTGATAAAATTGTGCACGAAATATCATTAAAAAATGATAATAATTGAAGAAGTTATAAACAATCTCGTGAAGGGCTCGATGGTGTACTTGATTTTGGCCACCCGGTGCAGCTGAAACAAAACGAATTTTTTTCTTCTTAAAATAGATAATATTGGCTCAGACTTGACCGAGCCTTTTTGTGATATCCTGTTTGGAGCAAAAAAATGTTTGATTTTTTTTCTCGATTTTTCGTGGAAAAATTACATTACTGTTGTTAATAACTAGTGAAAAAAAATGTTAGGAAGACAAACGGCGGTCAAGACTAAACTACTATTACTCTGAACAAGTGTACAAAATTTCGAGTCAATCCGTTCATTAAGGGGAGGTACCTGAATAAACGGCGAGAAAAACAGGCAAAGTTCGGGAATTTTTATCTCAAAAACTAATGTTTCGATTGGATCCGCGTTTTTTTAAATTGGAAAATATGTACATTGAGGTATGTTTGGAATTTTTTAAAATTAATTCGTTGACTGAGAGCGATTTAAACGCGATTATCTCGAAACATAGTTTTCAAAGTCGGTGCCAGATGTATCTCGAAAACGGCTTGTCCGATTTTGTCCAAATTTGGATACAATACTCTTCGATAGTTTTTCTCGTTCGCCACGAAGGGGTTTTTCATTTGATCGAACCATTGCTTTTTTTATGCAATGTGTATGCAATCCAAAATCGTCGGAAATTGCGAACGAAAAACGAATGTTAAATTAAAACGCTCGCAATTCCGTCAAAAATGAAAATTTCAAAAAATCCTACGTGGCGAACGAGAAAAAACTATCGAAGGATATTGTATCCAAATTTGGACAAAATCGGACAAGCCGTTTTCGAGATACATCTGGCACCGACTTTGAAAACTATGTTTCGAGATAATCGCGTTTGAATCGCTTCCCGCCAACGGTTTTTTTTTTTCAAAAATTCCTAAACGTACCTCGATGTACATATTTTCCAATTAAAAAACCCGGATCCAATCGAAACATTAGTTTTTGAGATAAAAATTCCCGAAGTTTACCAGTTTTTCTCGCCATTTACTCAAGTACCTCCCCTTAAGAGTCGAGAAATCGTGAACACCCTTTTGAACAACATAGTTTCGAGAAAAAGCACGTTTAAAGTTTAAGCAGCAGTTCTATCGTTGTAATCATAAGTATACCTTTACTTTGCTGTCCTGCACCACGTGTTGAATCTTTGCCTTCCATTTGAGTTGCCTCAAGCGAAGAACGTCGTCACTTTCACAGCAGCCTAATCCCTTAATTTGTTCATTTTTTTTCTCTTAAATACTACGATATGAAAATTTGTCATTGGAATATTAATTGGACAAAAGTTCTCATGAATTTATTGCGCTTTTTATAGAATATTGCGAAGAAAGAGGATTAAGAAAAAGGACAATGGAGATCCTGCAGACGGCTGTTCTGCTTGCCGCCGCTTTGGCCGCGTCAACGACCCTCACGGAGGCCGGGTATTATTCGGCGAGAGTCGTCTCTTCTGGTGAATATTCCCTTTAATTCGGATTTTCGTTGTGCAAATTCACTCGTGATCGACGCCTCGTAATTTCTTCTTACTCGAAAGAAATCTCACTGCATAGATGGTGATGAATATCGTGATAATGACTGTATAATTTTTCAAAACGTATAAATGAGAAAATTGCTGGAATTAAAATAAAGAAAGAAAAATTATGAGCAGATCCATTTAGCACGAATCTCCCTAGAAGTCAAAAGCGCATAAAAATTAGTTTATTGTTTGCTTTATCCTCGGCTGTGTTATAGGCGGTTGCTCGAGTTACACGTGTGGAACAAATGCAAAATGTACCATGAGCGAGGGACGCCCAGTCTGTTCCTGTCTAAATCTTCACATGGGCGATCCTTTGTCTTCCTGCCACAAGGTTGAGTGTCTCAGTAAGTTATCGTAATATGCATCTAATGAGAATTGTCATGTTCATTTTTTGTTAACGGGTCAGGCTACTGTAGCGACCTGACAATCAGGATAATTAAAAAAATATATTTTTGAAGGTATAAGTAAGATGGTTGGACAAACGCTTGGTCATTTATTTGTACGTACATTAAGGAATCATCACAGTGTAACGAGTCGAAATATAGCTGATTTTCGTGATTTTTTTTCGATGGTTAAAATACGCTAGTCGGTCTGGTTTTTTTTATGTCAAATCAAAGCACTCGTGAAGAACAGAAAATAAATCTTTAAGCATTTATTTTTATGTTTTTTTACATTTTTTTTAAGGTAGAAAATGTCATCGGAAAAAAGGAGTTTTCACGGTTGTGGCCGTAAATATGATCTGAAAGAAAATTTGTAAAAAGATTATTAATCAGTATGAAAGCCGCTATCTTGCTATCAATTTTTTAAAAATAAAAATTGACAAAATGGCATCAGTTTGAAAAAATATCGAATTTAGCCTATTTTTTCGCCAGTTTTTCGTTAACAAAATATAAAGATTTAAAAAAAGCTTCCATAGCAAGATAAAGAATGGCGTAAAGAATGTTGTGTCAAAATTTGAGACGGTAGCTTGAAAACTTTTCCTTTGAGCGCGTGCCCCGTTTTGACAAACGAAATTTCGAGAAAAACGCGTTCAAAATTTCGAATGCGGAAGTGTTATATAGATTGTCTACTCACGTTTATGTAAGTATATGGACAGCATGTTTATAACCGCCTATATTATCGGATAAGGCAAAGAAAATAATCGATTTTTCGAAAATTTTCCAATGTGATGATCCTTTAACAAAGTTGTGTACCAAATTTCATGAAAAATATTCATAATTAAATAAGTCATAAACGATCGGGTGAAAGAGCTTTGAACGAAGTGTTCAACGGTGTACTTGATTTTGGCCGCCCGGTTGGTAAAAAAAAACGTTTTTTTTCTTCTCAAAATAGATAATATTGGCTGAGACTTGACCGAGCTTTTTTTTCGTTGTCGTGTTTCAATCAACAAAAACAATTTTTTAATTTTAATTTTTAATTTTTTCCCCCAATTTTTCAGAGAAATATCACATTATTGTTAATAACCCAGTAAAACGAAATGTTGAGAAGAAAAACGTCGGTCAAGACTAAACTACTTCCGCGCTGAATAAATGTACGAAATTTCAAGTCAATCCGTTCGTTAGATATCGAGAAATCGTGTACACCGTTTCAAAAAACATGCGATTGAAGCCTGCATCGTTGGAATGCAATGAAAATTAATATTTCCGAATTCCTCCAATTTCTTTTGACAGATTTTGCGGACGAAAGTCCCTCAATTATTTTTTACGATATTTACTGAGCGATCTGCAATTTTCCGAAATTCCATATAGCTACGTATAATATGTAAATCAGCCCGTGTAATACGTGAAAAATATTTTGACAGTTAACGAGGATTGTCCGCCAACGAGAGTCTGTTCACCGAGTAACAATTGTGTGGACCCTTGCATCGGTGTTTGCGGTTCGAACGCAAGGTGCGACGTCAAAAATTACATCGTTAATTGCGTGTGTGAGCCTGGTTACACGGGCAACCCTCTCACTCATTGCCACGTCGCGGATCCACGTAAGTACAGAAAGAAAGGGACAAAAACATCAGGCTATCACGAACTCACAAGGAACATCACTTTGGTGTCCGCCTTCAGTTTTGTTGAAACTCATGTATGTGGTGGAGCATCAAAGACTCTTAGATACGTATGTTTTTTTTATCGGTGGAAAAACGGTTTTGAGGGGTGAAACCACCCCTTGGAGTGAAGCATGTTAAGGGCTGATTTTGCAGTTTCACCCCTAAGCGGTCAACCGATTTCAGGGAAATAGAAACGAACATTCTTATGAAGCAAAACGTTCAGAATTACACTGTGGGTCAGGGTTGCAAATAATGCATTACTTTTGTAATGCATTAGCGTTTTCATTACTCATTACTTTACAATTTGTAATGAAAAAAATGTTCATTACCCATTACATTACGTTCAGTAATGTAACAAATTTCCATTACTCATTACCTTACATTTTGTGATGCAAACAATTGCCATTACCCATTACATTGGATTTTGTAATGTAAAAAAATTGCATTACTCATTACATTGAAATTAGTAATGTAAAAAATTTCCATTCCTCATTACATTACATTGAGTAATGGAAATATTTTACGTTACAAAATGCAATGTAATGAGTAATGGATTTTCTTTACATTACAAAATATATGGTAATGAGTAATAAAATTTTTTTCACATTACTAATGCAATGCAACGTAAAAAAATTCCGTTGCTCATTACAATGTAATGAGGATTATTATTCGTTTCCCATTAGGGACAGTGGTTTTTGCACTGGGTCGGTCTGAACCGATGGGAAACGAATAATAATCCATATTACCTTGTAATGAGTAATGGAGATTTTTGACATTACATGTGAACAAGTTCCATTGCTCACTACTTTATATTTTGTAAAAAATTCAATTACTCATTACATTAAATTTTGTAATGTAAAAAATATTCATTGCCCATTACAATTTAATGTGTAATGAAATGTTTTGTCATTGCACAGTATATTGCATTTTATAATGAAAATGTTTCACATTTCAAAATGTAATGTAATGAGTGATGGAAATTATTTACAATACAAAATATAATGTAATGAGTAATGGACATTTTCTACATTACAAAATCCAATGTAACGAGTAACGGAAAGTGTTTACATTACAAAACATAATGTAATGAGTAATGGATTTTTTTTTACATTACTGAATGTAATGTAATGGGTAATGAAATATTTTTTCATTACCCACTAAAAAAGTAACTTCAAAAAATCAAATGTCATTTTTTTCACATATTCTTGAATATGTGTATCAGAGTGGCACAATTTTGAGCTCCATTTTTTTCCTTTTTCTCACCACCCAATTATCTTCGTTAAAGAAAAAAAAATTGTCGCGGAACGTGCGAGGTGGTGAAAAAATATTGAGAGGTCGCGCAAGCCTCCCAGAAATTCAAATTTCCATTTAAAAAGCATTAAAAAATCATGGGTGAGAAGTGTACAAAAAAAAACGATTTTTTAAATGAAAATTTGAATTTTTGGGAGGCTTGAGCGACCTCTAAATATTTTTTGACGGCCCACAGCTTTCGCAACAATTTTATTTTTCTTTAAAGATAATTGGATGGTGAGAAAAAGGAAAAAAAAATAGCTCAAAATTGGGCCACCCTAATGTATACTTTGAGAAAATGCAAAAAAAACGATTTTTTCACCCGTCGCAGTGGTATCGTCGCGCCTAATAGAAATGTAAACCACATTCTATACATTTTCGACGTTTTTCAATGAAAATTTGGAATTTTGAGGGAAAATTAGTGGTAAATTTGTATTCAGGGGGCAAAAATACATATAAAAAGAAATATTAAAGATTCACATTTTTTCCCGCCTGGGCGAAACATAAGTGGCATCACTGAATCCTCAATAATTTATTTTCGAATTGTATTAGAAACTCCGCTTTGCGCGCATTCTTTTCGTTACATTTTCTTTTTAAAATACCGTTCGATTCATAAAGTTTCGATGATTTTTCGTTTTCTGGCAGAATTTCAAATTCGGGACATTGAATGTTGCAATTTTTTCCATGCCCACATGTATTTGCACCAAACCCAAACAAAAGAGAATCGTTGGTAATATTGCAGAAGCAGCATGCAAGCCGAGTCCTTGCGGTGCCAACACCAAGTGCGAAGTAATCAACGAGGTGCCGATTTGCAAGTGCCTGCCCGGTTATCTCGGCTCGCCACTCGCGGGCTGTCGTCACGAGTGCGAGAGCGACACCGAGTGTCCGTCCCATCTCTCATGCTCGGCGAATTTCCGATGCGAAAGTCCCTGCGACAAGTGTGGCGAAGGTGCCAATTGCGATGTGATAAATCATCAGCCGAAATGCACCTGCCCGAACGTAAGATGGAACATTTTTACGTCCACTGGGGGAAAAAAAAACAAATGACTTTTCGAGTGTTGCAAATATTGAGCCGTGCGATTATTTTCAGAATTGGCTCGGCAGCCCCTACACGAGATGTTATCCGGAGTGTACCCATCACTCGGAATGCTCCGGCAGCAAGCCAGCCTGTCTTTATCAAAAATGTGTAAATCCCTGCGATGGAGTTTGCGGAGTGAATGCAAATTGCGAACTTCGCGGCATAACGCCGGTGTGCAGTTGTCCAAAGGACATGACCGGCAATCCTTTCATCAGCTGTCGTCCATTCGAACCAAGTAAAGATACGCTTTTGCTTCTCCCTATCTTTCTATTACCATCGTTCCTGCGTGTACCTACTCGGGCCTTTCGCGAACTCGTCCCATGTTCATTGCTACATTTTTTAGAACGGGGCTACATCCACCTAGAAGCCCGAAAATAATAGCCAAATTCCCATTTTTTTCTGGCAAACGGTTGGTGAAAAAGAAATGCATTTTTTTAGATACATGACGACATACAAAATGAGTGTCTTAAAAAAAAAACGAAAATTTTGACGAAAACCAAAACGACAAAAATGACGACTGTGTAGCATTGTGAATAATGTACAAAAAAAAAATTTGCCGTTTTTTCAAAGAATTTTTTTTGTTGAATCATTTTTCTTCCATTTTTTTCAATATCTAACATTTTTTTAATGAAAAAAATATTGATTTTTGCGAAAAAAAAACATGTTCAATTTAAAGAAATGAGTAAAAGATGCAACATGTATCCTTTAATTGACTTTTAGCAAAAGTGACCATTTCAATCGTTTGGATCACAATGAAAGAAAAGTCTCAGCGGTTTGAATTCTTGAGGGCTTCTTTGGAATACTTTGAGCTTAGAAAAAAGACCGAAACTATTCTTAGTCTATCGGTTATTTCTTGAGTTATCTCAAGTTTAGCAAAAATCCGTGAAAACGTAATTTTTTACCCTTTTTTGAAATCGAGGTTCTTGCATAGAAAAAAATAGTTCATCAAAAAACAATAATGGTACCTTATAGAGGATACCTTACAGTTTTCAAAACCCTTCTTCTATTTTCTGTACGATCATTAGTTCCCGAGTAATGAATTATCAAAGCCAAAAGGGTCTTTTTTGCTTTGAACGACGATAACGCAACGAAAAATCATCGTACAAAGCTCATGAACCGCTTAAATTGAAGACGAAGAATCAAGCTAAACGAACTATAAGGTGACATTGCTAAAAAAAATTATTCAAGCCCGTGGACCTCTTGAAAGACAGACAAAAATTTAGAATTTTTTTTTTCGTTGATCTCTTCAAGCTTGCTAAGAAACGGTCGATGATAAAAATATTTCACCTCTGGATTGCAAAACTAGAGACTTTAAACTTGAATTTGCTTTTTTTTCTTATTGCTCTGCGACCATTTATCGCCAAGTTATAGCCTTCTGAAAATCACCTCAAAATTTAGAGATTTTTTCGTATCCTTCAATTTTTGCGCCTAGTGTATATTGAGAGCATTTTGAAAAAATGACCGAAAAATACAGCACAACAACAAAAACATAGCCGCCGGCAGATTAAGAAATTTGTTTCGCAACGTTTGGCAGTGGACACTCTCCAGCTTGAAGGGTCCATCCGAAATCTCAAAACCAAACGGGGTATTCAAGTTAACAATAAATACGAGTCATTGACGATCGTCGATCTTTTTAATAATTTTTTTTACCTACGTAGCGACGAATTTAAACTCGAACATACAAAATCTGTGAAAAAAAGTCGTTGTTTTTACGTAACTATTGAAAAATGAACATCAATTTTAAAAAAATGAGATCGTCAACGCCCTTAAAATGTTTCTCATTGTATCTCCTGTAAATTTGGCAACAATCCATCAAGTGGTTCTCGAGATATCATGTCCACCGACTTTGAAAGCAGTGTTTGGAAAAAAACGCGTTCAAAGTTTGAAGTATGGTGCCGCCGCTCGCCCGGCAGACTGTTCGAAGGTCATTCAATTTTAGAAATATTGCAATGAAATTTTCAGGGAAAATAGCTAGAAGGTGATACCATCGGATATAAATATTTTTTGAAAATGCAGTTTTTGTAGCCCCTTAATTACCACTATTTTTCGTTTTCTCCAGTCGATCTCTGTAGACCGAATCCCTGCGGTGAGAACGCCATTTGCACACCGGGACACGACAACACCGGAAAGGAAAGGCCGGTCTGTACTTGCCCAAAGGGCTACATTGGAAACGCTCTGAGCCATTGCCGACCCGGTGAATGCCAGGACGACAGTCAATGCCCCGACAATCGTGCCTGCATCGACTACTTCTGTCAGAATCCCTGCACTGGCAAGGAATGCGCGACGAACGCGAAATGCGAGGCTCGACATCACATTGCCGTCTGTACGTGCTTCGATGGTACGAGAGGTGACGCTATCGTCGGTTGCAACAACATCGAATCTCAATCTCGAAACTACAGAACTTACTATCGCGGATAGTCACGAACGGGCAGACCGTTTCCTCCGAATACGCACAATCAGCGCACATGTAACGAGAAAACATTTCGCATAGTATGGAATTATTAATAAAAACGTCAATAATTTATGTTCTGATTTTTTACGCATCTGGGTGTCGTCGTATAACCTACCTTTTAATTCTCGAATCTATTTTTTCTAAAGTCGTCGTCGTTGTACTTGTAAGTTATTTTTTTAACAAACATCAACATTCTTTATTCAGGAAATTTTCTCCAAGCATTAAACGTAATATGGACATCGATGTGTTAAAAAATTTTTTATATAGTTATAATTAGTCGTCAGGAATACAGATGCTGCCAAAAGCAATCTGTTTCCATTATTAATCCTTCGAGAACAATTGAGTATCTCGAAAACTATGCACTGTAAAAAAGAAGCACTTAAGGGGCTATACCAGTGTGAACGCTAAAAATTAGGGTGATTTTCGGGAATTTTTTGGAAGAAAAGTACTCAATTAACTGTTTCGGCAAATTAAGAATATATTTGGCTATATTTGACCTATATTACATAATTTTTTTCATAGAAAAATATTGAGATCTAAGCGACTTATGCGCTGCTTCGACGGCGCCAAAAAAAAGTTCCTCCACTGTTGACATGATTCCGGCCGATTGAGTAGCTGAAACCGAAAAAGGAAAAAATGTTAAACTGGAAGGTATTTCCTGTACAATGACGTAGGATTTTCGAAAAATATCAAAATCTAACGAAATGGCGTAGTTATGAAAAAAGTCTGTTTTCTTACCTATAAAATGGTCGTTTTTTTCAATGCCAAATCGTCAATTTCCATCCAATCAAAAATATCCGACGTCATTGTAGAGTAAATATATTCAAGAGTACTCCGTTCAAATTTCAAGTCAATCGGATAATTGCTCTTTGAGTTACAATGTCAGCAAATTTGAAAAATCTCATTTCGAGAAAAACGCGTTTAAAGATTTAACTATCGATTCTTGCAAGACAAAATGATATTGATATAAATGATATAAATGATAATAATATTCTTGAAAGTATAAACTGTCGAAAAAGGCAAAAAAAATCGATTTTCTAAAGTGTCACACTGGTATAGCCCCTTAAGGCTGCACAGTTGGAGCGTGGAAAAAAAAATTAAATGATTGAACTAATCCGACGAAAAATGTCGAAGGATTAACGACGGAACGAAATCAGCGATTCGCCCAAAAATAAATATTCACTAAATCTTCGGGTCAACGCGATATCTTCAATTCGAATTCCCCGCGTAATTATCGTCACTACGCGCGCACGCGCGGAGCAAACTTGCCGAACCGGCTTGAAGTTAGCAACGCGTTCTTGGATTTCGCCTCGACGTTTCACGCCTTCGCACTTCAGGCGGGTCGGACAAGCTGAAAGGTCCTTTCATATTTTTGGTTAGAAGTACGTGTGCGGTACGCGATCGAACGCGAGCGTTCGAAGAGTATTTCAGCAGGAATAAAACATCCCGGTAAGTCCCGACTGTCGCGATAAAGTTCACTCGAAACATTTACAGCCTGCGGGAAACGTGCAACACTACTGTAAAAGATTGCAATCGCGAGACTCGCGAATTTCCATTACCATGTGTGTTGGTTATGGCGTTTCCGAGACGAGGGCTTCTCGCATTTGCATTTCCCTGTCGCACCGACAAACTCCGAATTGCCCAAAGCTAACCTCAAAACGCGTAATCCACGTTGAATAAAATACGGCAGTACCGAAGGAATTTTTGTAATTTCGGTGCCGAGATTAACTTTTGTCATTCTTGTAAATTCGTTATGTTTCAGACACCGACATGAGTCGATTCTTCGCTACCGGTTCGGATTCCGAATCCGACAGCTCGTCGGAGGAGGAGCAGATCCAAAGAGCACCGGCGGCGGCCTACACGGTAATTCATCCACGACTTTTTTCGCCATCCGAATACAACGTCGAAAATGCGAGCTTTCTTGCCGTCGAAAGTGAAAAAATCAACATTTCTTAGGCGAGCGATAAAATGCTAATGTACGAATGATTTTCTTCCCGCTCTGCGCAGTTCAGCGACGATGAGGAAGAGACGAAGAGAGTGGTGCGCTCAACGAAGGAGAAGCGCTACGAAGAGATAACGAATTTGATCAAGCTGATACGGAATTACAAGAAGATCAAGGACATGAGCAGCATGCTGACGAGTTTCGAGGATCTCTGTCGCGCTTATCAGAAGGCCCTGACGGTAATAATGAAGGAGGAGGGCGGTCAGACGCCGCGTTTCTATCTTAGATGCTTGGTGGAAATGGAGGATTTCATAAACGAGATATGGGAGGATCGCGACGGTCGCAAGAACATGTCCAAGAACAATTCAAAGTCGCTGACCTCGCTGCGTCAAAAGTTGCGAAAGTACAACAAGGATTTCGAGGAGGAAATCGCAAAGTTCCGCGAGAATCCTGAGCAGGACGACGACGAGGAGGAGGAGAAGGTGGAGGAAGCGAAGGAGTCGGACGACGAGGAGGACGGCGCGGCGATGTTCAAAAAGTCCGGTTCGGAAGCGAGCGCGCCCGACACGTCCAAGTTCAAGAAGGGTCCGCCCGTGGGCGACGACGCTAGCGAGAGCGATTCCGATTGGGGTAGCGACAGTGACAGCGACAGCGACAGCAGCGACGACGAGGGTCAGTATCAGAACTTACGCGAGCGTTTCATCAAGAAAGCAACGGACAAGGAGGACGACGAGGACAAAACGAAGAAGAAGGAACAGCGCAAGGAGCGCAAGGAGAAGGAGCGAAAGAAGAAGCGGGACGAGGACGACGGCGAGGGCGAGTGGGAAACGGTCAAGGGCGGCGTCGCCATACCCTCGGAGAAGCCAAAGATGTTCGCCAAAGACGCGGAAATCAACGTACCGGCTGTGCTGAAAAAATTGTCCGAGGTTATTGCGGCGCGCGGCAAAAAGCGCACCGATCGTCGCGAACAAATCGAGCTCCTTCACGAGCTTCAATTGATCGCCGAGACTCACAATCTCGGCCCGGCTGTAGCGGTGAAAATTAAATTCTCCATCGTATCCTCGATCTTCGACTACAATCCCAAAGTCTCGGACGCCATGAAGCCCGAGTATTGGTCAAAGTTGCTCGAGCGAATATCCGAAATGTTGGACATGCTATCGGCAACGCCGGACATGCAAATAGCCGAGAACATAAACGAGGACTCCGAGGAATTCGAGACGCCACCGTTCAAGCTCCACGGCTGTGTGCTTACCCTCGTCGAGCGTTTGGACGAGGAATTTACGAAGCTCCTGAAAGAATGCGATCCCCACAGTAACGAGTACGTCGAGAGATTGAAAGACGAGAAGCAAGTCGCGGGTATAATCGACAAGGTCCAGGAGTATCTCGAGAGACACGGCAGCGTGGCTGAACTGTGTCGCGTTTATCTTCGAAAAATCGAGCATCTCTATTACAAATTCGATCCGAGCGTACTGAAGCAGAAGGACGGTGAGATCGGCAAGGAAATCGTCACTTCCGTTCAGGTGATGGAAAAATTGTGCAAATACGTTTACGCACACGACAGTACCGATCGTTTGCGCACACGAGCCATACTATCACACATATATCATCACGCTCTTCACGACAATTGGTTTCAAGCGCGAGATCTCGTTCTGATGTCTCATCTTCAAGAGACGATACAACATTCCGATCCGGCAACGCAGATACTCTACAATCGCACAATGGCGCATCTCGGGCTCTGCGCTTTTCGCCACGCGAATATCAAGGACTCGCACAATTGTCTGGTCGATCTTATGGTTACCGGCAAGGTGAAGGAGCTCTTGGCCCAGGGACTTTTGCCCCAGCGTCAACACGAGAGGAGCAAGGAACAGGAGAAGATTGAGAAACAGCGACAAATGCCCTTTCACATGCACATAAATCTCGAACTTTTGGAGTGCGTTTATCTCGTCTCGGCTATGCTCATCGAGATACCATACATGGCAGCCCACGAATTCGACGCACGTCGACGAATGATCTCGAAAACGTTTTATCAACAGTTACGTTCGAGCGAGCGACAGTCCCTCGTCGGCCCACCCGAATCCATGCGAGAACACGTCGTAGCGGCCGCAAAAGCCATGAGAAACGGCAATTGGTCGGCGTGCAACAACTTCATCATAAACGAGAAAATGAACGCCAAAGTTTGGGATCTCTTTTATCAAGCGGACAAAGTACGCGCGATGCTGACTCGCCTCATCAAGGAGGAAGCTCTCAGGACTTATCTCTTCACGTATTCTCACGTATACGACTCGATATCCATGCCGACACTCGCCGAAATGTTCCAACTCAAGCGGCCCATTGTACACTCGACGATCAGCAAAATGATCATCAACGAGGAACTCATGGCCTCCCTCGATGATCCCTCCGAGACCGTTGTCATGCATCGCAGCGAACCCAGCCGTCTACAATCACTCGCCCTTCAGCTCACCGACAAAGTCAACAACTTCGTCGACTCGAACGAACGTATATTCGAAATGAAACAGGGCAATTTCTTCTCGCGAGGCGGCAATCAGAGCAACTTCCGCGATCGTCAAAATTACAATCGCCAGGGACAGGATTGGGGACGACAGAGGCGCGATCGCGACCGTAATCGCGACGACAATCGCAATTACTGATCCTCGCTGAGGTAAATACGTACGGTGCTTTTTTTTCTTTCCGCCACGTCTGTAAAGCTTGCGGAAGAGAAAGAAAAGGATCCTGTCGGATTTCGTGAACGAGCGATCGTGCAAACTTTTATTCCAGATCGCACTCAGAATAAAATTGTGAGAATCGTTCTTCGGAATAAAGTACTCATTTGAGAAATATAATAATGAAAAATCAATGATCCCTTTTTCCCGTGTATGGATGGGAATGGAAATGTGCTGCGAATTAACCCTAGGATGACACTCGTATTTTTCGCTACTCGTACACACTGGCTCTGTGAAACCCAGCCAACTTTCGAATGATGTAGTTTCCTTGAAATTACGTTCATAATGACAACTTTTTTTTTAAATGTAAGAGCAGACTTAGGGAAGCGCCTGTGAAGATAAATTCTATGTTCGGCCCATATTCTGTCGAAAAAAGCTGTTCGAGCAGATGAAAAAGTTTCGCGAAAGAGAAGCAACGCAAAATTTGGTCGAGTCTGTGAGACCCATGAGTGTCATCCTAGGGTTAATTTCTCGCTCGAGGATGTACGTGTTCTATAAATTTATTATTGATACAATCATTGTGTACCTACTGTACAATCTTACGATGAACAATGTACGAAAAGTGGGAGAAGATACATTTGCGAAGTTCAAAAATTAAATTCTCTTAGCTCTCTCCCTCTCCTTATGATTCTTGAATACTCTCGATCAGCTTGTTTCCGGTTAAAATCGTGTCTGACACGAGTACGAGACGGATGCCTGTGGACTTTTCAACGAGTCGACACGCTGATATTTCGGCAAATGTGATACCACCGACGACGCAAATCACGACGGTCTTCGGTTGTACGTGACCTCGAGAGCCGACCATCAAACAGCCTGGTAAATTTGTCATGTCTTCGAAACTCTTCGGATCCGTTGACTGGTTGAGCAGTACGTGCAAAAATTGCGCCTGCGAACGGACGCGTTTGCAACTTGTAATTATTGTTGTCCATCGCGACGAATTACAGCTTCAAAATTTCAATCGAAGACGAATGAGTTTTTTCCTAATATTGAGAATGCGAAAACTCACAATTGCGGGAACGTACGAAAGACTGAAAACGTAGCTCGGACAAGCTCCCGCGCCCGCCTTTTGATCGGCTCGTTTCGACTGTCCCGGCAAGAGCTTGAGACGTTGCGCGTTGCTCGTCCATTCGCTACTCCAATTGGGCAATTTGTTACGAAGAGCGGATCTCCGGCGGCGCAGGAGTCCGGAAGTCTCGAGTTTATGAACGAGGGACGTGTGTCGATAGCCGTGAGCGTGGAGGTGAGACTTTTGTATCGTTTGCCACTCGGCTTGCGTGACCCCGTCGCTCGTCTGGCTAAGCAAGCAGAGCAGGCGAAGACTGCGCATCGGATGATCGTCTGGAACAACCATGAAAAAGTATTAACTTTGAGGATAACGAGGAGTATCGCCGTATAACGACATACCGATATTTCTCTCGATGTAATCCAGGCACTCCTTTCTTCTGGCACAATCGATTATGGATTTTTCGGTGAACTGTAGAGCCTCAAAATCCGCGCCTAGGGCACCTACGATAGCTTCGCAGGCCGATATGTGGGCAGCCAATTGTGCCTTGACTTCGACCATCTCGTGCAGCCTCGTTGACACGTAATGCGTCATATCGGCAAGCTCCATCGTCTGCGTAGACTCCTGTTCGGCTGACGTTAAGCCATTATTTCACTTTTCAGCGTGCTAAAGTCGTGCAACGTCTGGCAGTTGGTGAATAATTTAGCGAGAAGTAAAAAAGAATTTTGTCGTACATTTCAGAGATTTAGCCATAAGGCGAAGCTTCGGAAACACGTCGCTGAAGTGTATGTCCCTGACGTCACCGTAGACGCGATCTTTCTTAGGATCGAGTTTGATCTTGATGCTGTCGAGGCTCGCGTTACCAACGCTCACCGGCAACACTTCGCCGAGCAAAGCCGCGTAAGAGACCGGCGTTAGTAACGGCGATACGAGATCGTAACTACGATCCATCAAAACGAGACAGCCGATCTCTTTGTCGAATCTCGCGGATCTTGTACTTTCCTTCATCGAGTCCATCATCCTCAACGTTAGCTCGCTGTGTTTGCCCAACGACAGGGTGAACCTTGGCGCTCCGAGGACGAGCTGCAGCGACCATAGGCAACGCGCCATCGCCGCCAGTAGTCCCGTGTCTTTGTGATAGTGAAGATTGGCGAACATCGGATATTCGAGCGACAGAACGTTACCGTCCAGCTGGATCAACTCCCAGGACATCGAGTGCAGAGTCACCAGCTCCGCCAAGCCTGACAAATAAATTCCATTCATTTCTCTTTTCTGGGAGAGGAAACAAAATTAGAACATCTCCGCGAGAAGGCGAGAAACTGCGCGACGAACCTTCCTCCTCTACCAATGATCGAACGACGGCCGGAACGTGAGGAGCTATCAGAACGTGAAACGCCAGTCCGTGAGCTATGGACAATTCCGACTGTATCTGATCCAAGACCCTTTTGCACGCTATGAGATCACCGGACACGAGAAATATTCTCTGAGTATTCGTCGGCTTCAAGCCTTGCTCGAACTTGAAGATTTTGTCCACGCCGTGCTGCCTGGAGAAGATACGAAATTAGTCGCGCCGAGTGATCGTGCGAAGGGTGTGCTTTTTTTTAGCTTACTTGAGAATGGTCGCACCGATGAAGGACTCCAAAATTTTTATGAGTTTTTGCTCTATCACTAGATCCTTCTTGCCAATTATAGAGTCCAGAATGTCGACCAACTTTCGTTGGCTTATTTGTTGGAGCGCTCCTAACCTATCGTCCAGCGTGATGTCCATTGTAATAATCGCCTAATATTGCTGACAACAATATACACGTTTCGTTAGATGATCAGTCTGGGCCGATGCGGCGATCAATGTGTTGCTCGAGAATATCTGATTTTTAAAAATAATGCAATACGCGTGCCATCGGTGACGTTTATTCCGTGCACCTAATTCATTGTCAGCGTTGTGTGAAGCATCGGCTTTCGTTCGAAGTGCGTCATTATGAAAACTCAATATAACTGAAAAAGTCTCGTCGATGTTTATCAATATGCAATATAAAATTTGTAACAATCTTGGACTGTCAAACGTCACGGCTCGCTGTCAAATTGACACGTACCACGCGTTTGAATGTATACTTTTGCGAGGACTCTTTTTTTACCATCAGTCGGTGCCTCGCGTAATTTGATTGTTGAGCGCGGGAAATTCGAACGTCAATTGTTCGGGTGCAACAATAACACGCAAGAGGAGGGAACGCAACGCCACGAGCGCCCGATGCATGTGCGGTGACGGCGATTAATCGAACTAACGTCGGGCACGCGACTCGGGTGTGTGTGTGTGCGCGCAAACAAAAAATTTCGGCCGAATCGCGTTGCCCCTCTATGACGGTCTCAAGCGTCTTCGCGCACTCCGAGACTTTCGCGTAAAATATTCGGCTGATATTTAGCCCATTCCTTTTTTTTCTCCTTCTCGAAGGTTATTTAAAAATGGCGGATACAATGTCTTCCGACACTACCTCAGAGTATCACGACGACGATTTATCCGATATATCCGCCGAGCGTGTGTCGAATCACGTTATTGTGGGTCAAAAGCCAAGAGCCTCGAATCGTCTGAATGAAAAAAACTTTTTGCGCAAGTTGTTCAATCGCGAGGTGAGCTATCTTAACCTTCAAACAACAAACGCGATCTTTACTTTGACGAGAGAGAGAGAGACAGTGGATGCCCGCGACACTTGTCAAACTTACGATATACGATTGTTAGCCGTCGCGCGTCTCGATTCGGATCGCTCATTTACCCTCGAATGGAACAATCCTACAGCAAATTCGATTTTCTCTCTGAAAAACAAATTTTTTCGTGTTCATCGATTTTTCAGTGTTTATTTTTAACTGATACACATTTTCCGATTGTTCATTGCAGATCAGAGGCTGTCTATCGGCGCACAGCTATGCACCCGAGGAAAGACTATTCTCGACGATTCCATCGTTCGGTCACTTGCCGCTGTTCCAGGTCATACCCATGTCTGCTCTGGAAGCCGGGTACGTGGATAGATCTTTTTTTCCTCCGCCGATCGTCGATATCGGAATGCAGTAAATTTTTATCGGACTGCACCGCCGCCGCTTGTTACATCCGCACGATAGCGAGAGACGAAAAATACACGCACACAGTTATATTCGGAAACGTGATTTTCATCTACTTTCTAAAATAACTGCTCGCGATATTCGAATGTATCGGTTTATGCCCATTTTCGTTTTTTTTTTTCTTTCGTTCTTGGGACAAAGGCACATAGTGATGGGCCTGACGCAGTGCGGCCAGTTTTTGCTGACTTACACCTACATAATGGATCTCAGAGGGAACGGTTCTCATTACAAGTACCTGCTACATTGGTGGGCTTTCGCCCCGAAGAAAATAGCCCGCAAAGTCGCGGAAGTTACGCTCTTCGACAATTACTCCATTTGTCGAGACCTTGATATAGTTATAGCGCAATGGCCGACCGATAGGAGCAAGCTCGTTATACACGGCCTCAAGTGAGTGGAATTGAAAATTTACATTAAGGTCCAAAGGCTCCGATGGAATCCAAGCTCGTGTAAAAAAAAAACATTGAGAAATTAACGAAATCCATCTGGACAAAATGAAGTTGGAACAAGGGAATACGATTAATTTTTTGAAGTTCCGAATATACGTGAGTATTCGCTAATTTTTGTAATTTCAGTGCTGCTTGGGCGAATAGACTGCAAACGACTGACAGAGCATACTTAACGATAACTACAGTGCCCTCCCTCGAGAATTGCCGAGAGTGTATGAAGGTCGCGGCATCCTACGAGGAGGAAGGTGATGATGTGTACAAGAAAATCGAAAAATTCCCGCACACGAGATTCTTCAACTCGTTTTTTCAATGAATGTTTGTTATCCTTTCAGAACTTGCCGATAATTGGGACGGCGGCGTGCAATGCAATTGTCTCGTTCACGGTCTCACCGTCCACACGACATACGAGGTGATCTCGCCGTTTCCACGCTTCCGTGCGGCCGTTTGTCTCAACTATTCGAATCACGTTGTCGTGAATACGGGCAATTTTTTGCACGCCGTCAGGGTAAACTTGCGATTACCAAAGTGCAAGAATTCGCAATCATACGGGGACAAGGACGAGGACGTGATGGGCACGATGGTTACGTTGGACGTAAGTGACGTCGAGGACATCGACGAGGCGAAAAACGAATGTTACGAAAAGATCGAGTGCGAGAGCTCGTTCGAACGTTCGCCGCCGCCGAGCTCCGAATTCATCGTCGGTGAGAGTTATCCCGACGAGGCTAGCGGCAAAAGTTCCGAATGTTACAACGGGACGACGCGCGATTGCTTCGTCAACGGCATCGTTAAAAGTTATACGGACGGTGAGAGAATTCGGGAGAACGGTGATTGTTCGTTTACGGAAAATTGCTGTGATACGACAGAGCCGGAGTGCGAGACGAGCTCGTTGGCAACGTCGACGATGACGACGACGACGACGACGACGACAACGACAACGGGAGGAAATTCCGTGCGAAGAATTCACGAGCAACGTGCCATATCCGTCAGGGACAAGATACTTCAGGATTTCTGCGACGACGTGTCGCAGGAGCTCAACATCGGCAGCGATCTTATAACGCTCGTGAAACATTCCGTCTGTTCGCCACGCTCAACGCCCCAGAGATTGCCCTCGTTGGATCTCAAACAGCCGATATGGCCCTCCTCCATACCACCCTCGGACATCTTGAGCACTCGTAATTCCGAATCTAGTCAAAAAAATCGGGATTACTGCCGTCGGAGTAACAAGAGGCCCGCGTCACCCCAACCGAGCACCTCGAACGAGTCTAACAACGTCAGCGTCACTTCGATCAATTCCCCGTTACATACTCTCTCGATAAGCCCATCACCCTCGTCATGTTGCTCACCGAGGCTCATGTCACCACCGATAGTCGCCCAATTCAGGCATCCGAGCCCGCGTAAACGGGCCAATCTCAACTCGCCACCCCTCCCACCGCCCCCACCACCGCCGCCCAATCTAACGACCGCCGTAGCTTCCACAACGACCACTGTTCAGCCCCGAACACGGGCTTCCCACAAATCGAATCTCGAGGCCGAAAAAGCATACGAGTTCACCGACGATGCCCAGGAGACTTGCGAGAAACTGAGCTCATTCAGGAAACGTCGCTTGGCCGATAAGAAATACGAGTTTCGCGACGAAGCCGAGGACACGGAAAACATCGTGCCGTTCAAACACATCAGAGATCAATTCGAGCATCATCGCCATTGCTCCGGCCATCGTCTCTCCTCCAGAGCCGTCTCACTCGCTCTCTCGAATAATCGATGGCCTATAAATCGCTATGATTCCGATCAGGGCGAATCCGATTACGTGTGTTCCGTCCAGGATTGCCTCAACTATAACGAGTATCAGTACTCGGATACAGGCAAGTCGCGATTTTGCAATATGTCATCTTTGCAATGAGAATGCAATGTTACGTTTGCTTATTGTGCAGCTGAAAAATCGGTGCTGAGGCCAATCAACCAGAACCAATTGTCGAACGGCAATGCTGCGAGAGATCGACACGAAAAGTGTCACGATTCGAGCACGTCCCCCCTCGTGCCACGCGTCTCCCTCGAGTATCCAACGATCAAGTGTACAGCACATTTTAAACGGAGTTACATTGAATTGGACGACGAGATGATATCCGTTATCACAGACGTCGAGGGTACGTACGATAAATGCAGTCGCGATTCAAGGGGGGGGGGGGCACCTTTAGGCGAAGAAAAAATTGCTTATTGTCATGATTTTTTTTAAGGGAATATTTCTTGACCATTTTTTAGACGTAGCGTATGTTTGATAATTAGTTTTGGCTGCTGCATGGTATTTTTTGTTTTATCAATCTTCAAAAATAGCGGTATGGCACGGTCTTCTAAACGTGACACGTAGCGTCGGCGCGATTAATCTGAAAACAAATCAACGAAGATTTTTTCTTTCATTAACAATGATAGGCAGAATATGCACCAAGAAAAAGCGAGAATTTTGAATTGGTTGAATTTACCGAAAAAGGAAATGGCTACATTTTACAATAAAAAAGACTTTTTTTAATTTTCAAAACATTTAGGGCCATGTTCTAGACTTAGACAATAAGGTTAGAAAGATTAATACCAAATTTCATCAGAATCGCTCGATTAGTTTTTTATCTATACGTCACGCCAGTTTTGAAAATGCAGTTTAGAAGACTGTGTCATACCTGCGCCATTTTTAAAGAATAATAATTGAGAAATACCACGTAATAGCCAAAAGTAGTAAAAAAAACATACCCTAAGTCCCAAAAATGGTGAAAAAATATTTCCTTAAAAAAAAATCATGGTAGTCAGCCAATTTTTTTCTCGTCCAAACGTGTCTCGCCCCTTAAGTGATCAGGCTACTGTGATCACGCATAAATCAGGGTTATGTGGAAAACTTTATCTTGAAGGAATAAGTACGATGTTTGAAAGTCGTTTCGAAATTCATTTGTATGTAAATTAACAAAGTTGTGTACCTAATTTCATTTAAAAATACTTATCAAAGAAGTTATAAACAATCTCGTGAGGGTTCGACTCGCCGGACCTAAATAAAAAAAAAATGTTTTTTGGAAATAGATAAATATTGGCTAAAACTTGACCGAGCTTTTTTGTTATCGTGTTTCAATTGTTAAAAAGAATTTTTTATTTTTTTTTCTTCATTTTTTCGAGAAAAAATGATGTTATTGTCAATAAGTAATGAAAAAAAATGTTAAGAAAAAAATCCGTCGGTTAAGACTAAACTACTATTACACTGAAAAAGTGTACAAAATTTCGAGTTAATCCGTTCATTAGATGTCGATAAATGGTGTACATCGTTTTGGAAAAAATAATTTCGAGAAAAAAGGCGTTTAAAGTGTTACCAGCAATTCTATCATCGTAACAATGGATTTGCCTTCAACCTGCGATTCCTGCACCGTATGACGAGCTTTCCTCTTCAATTTGAGTAGCCTCAAGCGACTTTCGATTTCATACGAATTGTACAATAGCCTAACCCCTTAAACGACTTTAAAAAGGGGTTTACTGATCAATTTGTTTGGTTTTTCAACGTAGACGACGAGACCGGCGGTTACGTGAGTTACCAGTGTGTTCTACCAATGCACGTACACGGCTCCGGATACGTTCAGATGCAGATGATCAGCAATGGGAAAGCTGAAAAAATGGTAAATCAAAATTGGTACGTTCTTTCGAAGATGCGAGCGACGTCGAAACATCGGCAAATTTTCCTCCGCAGATGTTACCCTCGGTATCGATAACCCAATTGAGCTTCGACATCGAAACATTCTCCCATCACATCGCGGACTGGATATGCAAGAGATTCAAGAAGAAGTACTGGCACTGCAGCGATTATGACATCGAGATTATCGACGTTTGCGCCATAAGCGGCGATGTCATATGCCTTCTGATAATGAAGATACAAGCGAGCGAAGACTGCAGCCGATCGTATTGGTGAGCGAAATAACGATGAGCGCATTGAACGTTTCTCGCAAAGAGACGCCTTTCCAAGCTCCTTCGATTTTATTTTTATCGGCAGCTCGCAGGAGAGAAAGCAATACGAGGTTGGCTGCAAGTACGCGTGGAATCTCGAAACTAATCAGTATCGTATCACGAACGTTCTCCCGTTGATGGAAATCAAATCCGAGTCTTGGAATTCGGATTTGTCCAGCGGTGGCAATTCACTCGGGCCTCTGTGGAATCCAACGCGTTTGATTGCACCGCAGCTACGCTGCAAGAGCCAACAGCCGTACGCAAGATCCGTACGATTTCTCCAACACAAAATGGGATTTACAGGTTCGCATTGCAACATTCTTGGGGCTTGCCGGTGCGGACGATTGCTCCGACTGAAAAGGATAATTCATTCGAGACGATGATACTTTTGAGTCAAAATATTTTCATTAGCACGAAAGTGCATCATTGCGAAAGATCGTGCACGATTATTCTGGTTGGAACGTCGCGGCGAATGATTTTTCGATCGGACAATCCTCGGCTGGAGACTGATTTTCACCGGAAATGTGTTACGTTTATTTTTTTCGCAGCCTATCCAATAACGCACCTACACGATCTCGATAATCTCGTGTCGTTTTACATAACTCCACTTCCCGACGATATCGTAGAAACCGAGAACACAGAGTGAGCGGACTCGACGATAAACGAAGAAAACAATTCGACAACGAGACACTGCGATGAAGCAAATAAATTATTCATTGTCATATAAGTGAGAAATGGATTTATTTCACGTTTTCCCATAGTTTCCATACCCCCACGGTTAAGCGAAGAGCGAAACCCGTCGGATCGAGCCCTTTGGTGCGACACAATCGAGGAACTGAGAGAATCTCTCAACGCGCTGAGGTCACAGATGTACGGTCGTACATCCGCGAAGCAAAAATCCTCGCGAAAAAGTCTACGACTTGCCAGAAGCAAGCTATCTTATCATCTGTTCGGTCTAAGTAATGTACAGTGAACGAAGTAAATGATAAATACAAACATTAAATACATATCAATTTGGATAGAAAGTGCCTAGTG
Organism: Ophion ellenae; assembly: GCA_963210295.1. NCBI lineage: Eukaryota > Metazoa > Arthropoda > Insecta > Hymenoptera > Ichneumonidae > Ophion > Ophion ellenae. The sequence continues at coordinate 60,726,202 of OY723387.1, forward strand.
TACCACACCTCCCCAGGGGATTTCATTTGGGGTACCTTTATTTCTAAGGAGAAAAATAAACAAGCGTCTCGTGCTCTTGGAATTATGCGACCGACGCGTATATTTCAGCAGTGCGCGGAAGAAAATGTACAGAGATGTATTTTGAACCTTTAGGTTGTTTTTGAGAGAATTCTGAGAAAAGCTGCACGTGGTTTCGGTAATTCGTTTAAGGGGTTATGCCTGGTTGTAAAGGTCGAAGAATCACTTTTTTGAAACAATGAACTTTGACAGGATATTATCGCTCAAATGTTCCAGGGAAATTTCACGGTGATGAGATCAAAATTGACAGATTTGTAGGTTGTTATCTTGACCCCGTACGTTTTCAAAGTCGGCGAGCAAAATATCCCAAAAACTACTGCATTGATATTTCTGAAATTTATAGGGCTTTTTCTAGATGTGAAAATATAGTATTTTATCGGATAATTTCTTTTTCTATGTATTTTCGATTTTGATGAACGAATAATGCCCATTTTTTTTTGCTGAAGTCAAGACTCACTTTGAACACGTGTCATTTTTTTAAAATTGATATTTCAAAAATTCCGTCGATTAATCACAGGATAAACTAATATTCTAACGAAATCTGTTTGACTTTTTGATATTAGATAACTTGGTTCAGAAGGGCATTGCTCAGCGCAAAATACGTTTTCGAGAGGTGCTTGTAATGAAATATTTCTGCCCAAAAAAATTAGTGTTCTTCAGATGACACTTTCGCAAATATCTCATTTTTTGTAGAAAATTTATTACGATGTTCTTTTTAAAAATGTCAAAAATGAGCCTTTTTCGACTGTTACAACTAGGCATAGCCCGTTCAGTCGATCTGTACATTTTCTTCAACACCCAAACACAGGACACTTCTAACTTTGTACCTAGCTCTGATTTTTTTCCGCACGAAAGTCTACACTTAACTCGAAACTGAAGCAAAATTGAGATTACGAGTGACAAGGAAACAGATATTTTCTAGTCTCGGCGAGCGAACTCGTCAATTATTGCATTGCATACTATAATCCTAGATAATTCTAACAATAATTTAATAAACGAAACGGTGAAACATCAAAATATACAATACTATGGGATTTACACGTAACAATGAAACTTATCGGGAACAGGATGTTATAATTTCTTTCGCTAAAACTATATTGATTGTCCATGTATTTCACTCAATCACGCGACTACGCGGAAACAAAAAGATATGGCGTGCAAGTGTGTGTGTATATTCTTCTCTACACGTTGATCAAGGATTTGGTCCCAAAAATGAATTATCAATTACATATATCGCGTTACGTTCTCGAGTGGCGGATGAAATGCCGCGATTACGATGCGAAAACTTTCCAAGCTCGCCCACAGCATTATATATTTTGCAAGCTCGTTTCATTTGCGATATACAATTGGAATTATCTAAATTTGTTTTTCTCTCTCCCGACCCTTCTTTGCGCCCATTCCCGTCTTTCGGATTTACGGTTTGTTCGTGCAACGCGAGGCTGGCTCGTTCGAGAGCAATTAACGCTTGACCATTCTACCGTACAACGCGGTGATATATTAGTGTACCTTGACACGTGACGAAAAAAAGTGCAAGGGCAATAAGCTTTTTGGTAAAGCAACAGAGCTAGAGAGAGAGAGAGAGAGAGAGAGAAAGGGAGAAAAAGTAAGTCCCTTCACGTCGGAATTTTCGTGGACGTTCCAACTTTGACCTCCGGTCCTAGACCGTCAAACTTGAGGCCAGCTAAAATGTCCTCCCAGCCGGTCATACATTGTTGATAATGGTCTATCTGCTGATCCGCCATATTGATCAGCATTGCTTTCAGATCGCTCTGTTTTTCCACCGTCCAACGCTCAAGATCGCTACGTAGATTCTCATTCGCGCATTCGACGCGATCCTGGAGAATTTCACTGCGTTTCGCTAAACGGGGAATCGCTTGGCCGAGACGCTCGAGTTTCTCGTCACGGGACTCGCCCTTCCAGAGAGCACCGCCCCAACTCTGTCCTCGCGTCGACGATGAACCGTTCGTTGATCCCATCAACTATAACAATGTAACGACAATTTGACGGTTACGTGCGAAGAAGTGAATTTGCGCCGACGTTATTATTGATTAAGGCCTTAGGCCACAGTAACGGGTATAAAATCATGTGCGAATGCAACAATTTTTTTCGCATGAAAAAGTGATTCACTCATCAAATTAATTACACATCTATTTGGTATGAATATCAAGCTGTTACTATATATATATATATATATATATATATATATATATATATATTTGCGATGTACAAAATGGCCGACTATTAATATTTTCTTTTATCTTTTTTAGGCGCTCCGCGGCGTGACATTTAGCATCCACAATTTTTTACCTAGAGCAAAAAACAAAAATTCTCGTCAATCTACATGAGAATACCTAGAGAAGTACGTACGGAATAAAAAAAATATTGTTTTATTCAAAAGTTGTAGGTATTTGAATTTGAGAAATGAATTTACAGTGAAAAGTTTCGTTATAACTGCTCATAAACTGCTCATAAAATGAAAAGTTTTCGATTAATCAGAAATTCCGTACGTACTTCTCTGCGAAATGTAATTAGTAACATAACTTTTAAATTTGAAGTTAATCAAGTGAAAATTGTTGAAGTTATTTTTCACGCTAATTGGAAAAAAGCCGTTTCGAGAAGTTTCGAGTAGTCGGCCATTTTGTACATCGAAAAAAATATATATCTTTTCTAACAGCTTGATATTCATACTAAATATATGTGTAATTAATTTTATGAGTAAATCACTTTTTCATACGAAAAAAAATTGTTAAATTCGCACGTGATTTTATACCCGTTACTGTGGCCTAAGGCCTTAAAAGATAGCACCACTCTGGTATTTTGGAAAAATCGTTTTGTTTTGCTTAAAAAATACTTTAGGGGCATAAAAACAAGATGCAATTCGTCCTGTAGCGATTTTTTGAAAGGTTCAATTATCGCTTCTGCCGCAGCGCCTCGTACAACTTTGGACGCGTTTTTCTCGAAACCACTTTTTTCAAACTGGGAGGATGGATTACTCGAACACCTTTGCATGGATCGATTTGAAATTTTTATAGTAGGTCCACAATTACATTCTCTGTGGGAATACGTAGCCGTTTTTTTTTTTATTATAAGTAAACTTTTTTTATAAACAATTTACTGCTTATTTTTTGGGGAAAAAATCGATTTATTTCTTTCAGAATGCGCTAATTTTTCAAAATTTGATTAAAAAAAATCCTGCGTAGTCCCATAGGTAATAATATATAGATATTTTTTTTTGGTTTTTGTTGCAGTATACTTTACGAGAAACCGGCCTCCCGTGAAGCTATTTGTAAAAAACGCGTTTTTAGCTATTTGTAAAAAACGCGTTTTTCAAGATGGGCTCTGTCACCGCCATTTTGTATGAAAATTAAAATATTTTTTTTTTATACTTTAATATGTGTTAAATAAACCGTCTCAAAAAAAATCCCATTCCTTTTTTCATACTCCCAAAATAAAATGTCAAAGTTAGGCCTTATTTTCTGCCGCTAGAGTGGTGTTATCCCTTAACGGGCTACATCTAACTAGGTGAGTCAAAAAATTGCATTTTCCGACAATGCTCGATAGTATTACCTTTTAGCTACATTCCCTGAAAATTTCGTAGAATATTTTTAAGGGGAGGTTAAGGGTCTGCACTTTTGAAAAATCGTATTTTTTTGTCTTTTTCTTATAGTTAAACATTTCAAGAATATAATCCCAAAATTTCAAGTCAATCAGAGCAAAACTCTCGAAGTTATTGACTATTTAGTCCTGCTCCTCCAACACTGTAGCTCCGACTTCTCTAAACTTCAAACGCGTTTTTCTCGAAACCATTTTTTCAAAGTCTGTGTTCACTGCCTTTTGAAAACTACATGACCGATTTATTTCAAACTTGGTACACACTTTCTACATATAAAATACCTCCCCCCAACGCTTAGTTCGAGATTTTTTTTACATTGAGGGGGTTTTCCACCCCCAAAATGGCGGAATCTTTCGTGAAAAATAGCACTTTTCACTTTACATGACCACCGAAAATTTAGAAATGAAAAAACAAAATTATCCAAGACCGTTGGGGGGAGGATTTGATGATACTTTGACTAAATTTTAATGGTACTTGATTTCAGATAATTTCTAGCTGAGATACAGTGAACACCGCAAATTGTGTTTTTCCAAAGGCGTTCTTGGAAAAGCTTTGCCACCGGCTTGTTTGTGGATATTTTCGCGTACAAATTTCACGGAATATTCTTGAAATGACACTCAACAATGTACAAAAGGTTTCAATAAATTTACTCTATCCATATAGATGAAAAAAAAATCACAAAAAAGTGTTTTCTTTCACGCTGAAACCCCTACCCTCCCCTTAAAATTCAATGAGCTACAATTTATGACAGTCGGCCGGGCGAGCGGTGGCAGCACCATACTTCACACTTTAAACGCGTTTTTCTCGAAACACTGTTTTCAAAGTCGGTGGACATATCTCGAGGACCACTAGTTGGATTGTTTCCAAATTTACAGGAAATACGATGAAAAAGGTCGTTCACCTTTTAATAGTTATTTTAATAGTTTAATATATTTTGATAGTTACGTAAAAATAACGACTTTTTCATAGATTTTGTATGCTCGAGTTTCAATACGTCGCCACGTTGTTAAAAAATGGTTTTAAACATTGACGCTCGTCAACGACTCGTATTGATTGTTTACTTGAATAACCCCTTGGTTTTTAGATTTCGGATGGACCGTTTAAGCTCGTGTCGACCGCCGAACGGCGCGGAAATTTCACCATCTGCCGGCGGCCATGTTTTGGTTGTTTTTCTGTATTTTTTGGTGATTTTATTAAGAGGCTCTCAATATATGTCCCTTCGTGTTGAAAAAAATGCGTTTACTTTTCACCAACCGTTAACGAGAAGAAACATAACGGTATTTGGCCATTTTTTCGGGCCTCTACGTAGATCTAGCCCCTTAACAATAAAAATTAACCTGGTCCTTTTCGAATCTTCGTTTCGTCAATTCCTCGACGGTAAGCTCGTACTCGATTTGCATCGTGTCACGTCGGCATAATGCATCTTTAACGGAATCAATGTAAGCGATGTACTCGCGTTCCTCGCTGGTCACCGTGTCCAAAAGTTTTTGATGCGCGACCGCATTGTACTCGATCGCTTTTGCAATTGCCATCAAAATTGATTCCAGCTCGGGCTCGTTGTTGGCCCATTGAGTGAAAATAGGATGCATCTGATGGAGCTCTATCAGATAATCTGCGCAATCGATATAGATAGAAATTCAATATTTTCATCGATTATCGATACGAGGTAGTGAGAGTATCGATTGATTATTGTCCACCAGCCTAGTCGTTAGCCTGTCAGGACGAGAAACGTAACAAACGTAATTCGTTAATCAGTGCACGATTATTTCGTATACGAAACCTTGTCTCTCCTTGTGTATACGGCAATTAATCTTGTCGATAGTGGCCAGTTTCTCGCTCAAAGCCGTGCAATAATCTCGCACTTGTTCGAACTCCAAATTCCGCTGTTTCATCGTGTAAACATTAGCCATATTTTGCAACGAATCCGTCATCTTGACCAAAACGTTGCCGCGATGTTTTCGAACCACCGCAAATTCCTGAAGAGCGAAAAATCATCGAGATATTCGATTGGCGCAATAGCGGCGGTAAATCTTCCCTTTCTTTCATTCGTACCGCTGGTTTCGCTGTTAGGAAAATCCGCAAACCCTTGTCGCAACTGAAGATCGGATGATTGATGACGCGGTTGAGAAATATGTGGAGCAACTTCATACGGGCCAGGATAAATTCTTTGGAGTAACGATCCAGCTGTGCCAGCAGAGTGTGCTTCCCCGGCATAGGCTGAAAGAAACGTTCGGTTTTTCAGCTACAGGGATACTTAACGTCGTTTTGCGAATATGGCGGGATGTAGTCTAATTTGGCTCACGGGTATGATATGAGTGGGATACGTCTCAACGAGCTTTTGGCGCAGCCATATGAAGTCGTTGTAGCGACGACGTACTATGTATTCCTCCTCCTCGAATTCTGGTCTAGTTGTCTGTAAATGTAATTGAACATATATTTTCACTGAATTACTCATCCTTCAAAGATTGTCGCTATTATTATCGCATTGTCGTTTTTATGTCATGTGAAAGTAAAACTAATGCAATCCAAGGTTACATTTTTCCATGTATATATCGTCTGTGTATTCGCAATATATATATATATATATATATATATATATATATATATATATATATATATATATATATATATATATATATATATATATATAAACGTATTCTTCATTGTCAGAGGTTTGTAACTTCACAGTTGCTGTTAAGGGATCTTCTCACTTTAGACGTTAAAAAATGCTATTTAAAAAAAATGTACAGGTTTATATTATAGATATTGATATAAAAGTTGTTACACTTAGTAAATACACATTCGAAATATCATTTAAAAAACTTCATTTATTTAAGTCACTATTTATAGACGAAAATGGTAGTCAGAAAAATGTCCTAAAAACATTGTAGGTCTGCACTGTTGATGAAATCTCGGAGATGGATCGTCCGAAACAAAAAAATCAAACGGTTTTAGATTCAGTATGTTAATGGCTATAGCGCATATCATACGATTTTTGATATAAGCAAAAATAACAAAATGACAGACATTTTTTCGAAAAACTTGTTTTTTTTCACCGTTTTTGGCACAAAAAATAGTCAGTATCAAAAAAATGTTAATCCTTGATATGCGCTATAGCTATAGTTTTAAAGAATCACTGGTTAAAAGGATCGGTTCAGAAGTTTCGAAGATTTGATCAACAAGCCGGTGGAAAACGTTGTTTCGAGAAAATCGCGTTGAAAGTTTGTTTGGGTGACATAAATACATTACATTTAAAAAAAAATGTATTTATTAAGTGTAACAACTTTTATACCAATATGTATAATATGAACCTATCAAAAAAATTCTCTGAAAACAGCCTTTTTTTAGTGTTTAAAGTGAGAAGACCCCTTAAGGGTTGAACTGTCTGGAGGTTTTTAAGACCAGTAGGATGGTTTGTCATGAATTATGCAAGTGTTCCAGGGAAATTTTATTAACAGTGAACATTCATCGAATGCCTTATCACCAACATATGCATGCTAAAGTATATTGAAGATTGATGATGAGTAACTAAAACAGTATCTAGAATAACTAGATAGTGTAAAATAGAACCCAAAATAATTAGGTGCTGTAAAATAGTACCAAAAATAACTAGGTACTGTAAAACAGTCCCTAAAACAACTAGGTACTGAAAAATAGTACCTGAAATAACTCGGTACTATAAAATAGTGCTGTACTTTACTGGGCACAGTAAAATAGTACCCAAAATAACTAAGCACTGTAGAATAGTACCTAAAATAACTAGGCACTATGAAATAGAACCTAAGTTAACTAGGTACTATCGAAAAGTACTTATAATAACTATGTAATGTAAAATAGTACCTACAATAACTAGATGGTGTAAAATAGTAGCTAAAATGTCTAGGCACTATGAAATGGTACCTAAAATGACTAGATACCATAAAATTGTACCTAAAATAACTAAATACTATAAAATAGTTTTTATAATTATTACTTTGGTTAGTTATCTAATTAAATAGTTTTTATAATAATCATTTTAGGTACTTAATAGTATCTTAAATAACTAGGTACCAGGTAAAATGACTAAGGTACTACTAGGCAGTACCTATATAGTAGTACTAAAATAATAAATATTATTTCCGGTACTACGTACTAAATTGATTAATTACTATATATTATATTTCTATGATTTAGTGACTAAAATAATACATGCTATTTTAGTTACTGTCAATATTTATGAATTTTACTCATCAGTATTGCATTACGTTACATATCGTTATCGAAATAATGTACTTGAACAGCAATAAGAATGCCTGACTAAAATAACATTCAATGTGTCTTGACAATAGTCAAGTATTTCACGTGAGTGGAATTCTTTTCTTACCCTCGTAGTGACGCGAAACGTAATATACGTCTCCAGGGTCTCCAGATGCTTTTGCGGATTGTCCACCTTAGCCTGCAGGTCTCGAGAATCCATTTGGAAATCGGAAGTGTCCTGTTCCGGCAGTGTCGAAAAGCTGTCGATCGACGGTGAGGCGATCTGCGTTTTCGCAGGTGTATCCGTTCATAAAGAGACAATGGTTTTTGGAAAATTTACTTCAAAGTTATAAATAAAAGTGGATCAGCGAAAATATGAGTTTCTCTTTTTCTCTTTTATCAACAATTATACGCTATCTTTTTCAATGCGATTTCAAGTTTTCAACATGGCAAATTGCGTTACTCACGACCGAGCCTTCGACCGACGTGCTATAGTTCGAGAGAAAGTCAGGATCCCGAACATCGGGTCGCACGATACCGCTGGTCGCCATCGAGCTGACCTCGAGAATTGCCGTTTCTTCGTTCAATTGTTTCTTCTCAAAGTCCTCACTCTCGGTCTCCGAAGCGGTCATCATTGTGTTTCTGTTTTTTTTCTTTCTCGCTTCTTCGCTGTTTTTTTTTTGACAGGTGTCAGCGAATTACGTGTGTTGTGTATATTACGCCCACGGAGGGGAAGGAAAAAACAGCAGTGCGCCTCTGTAGGGTGCACGTAAAGGCGAACGCATAGGCACACAAACTGACGACCCACCTCGCTCGGTGCACACCTGCGCCCCCGTCGCGTCAAACTTTGACACTTGATCAGCCGGCTCGCTGAAAACTAAATATAGTGGAGGACTTTTTTTTCTCTCGACGAGAAAAACCGAAGAGACGCGATGAACTCGCAGTATCGAAAACTGCCACGATTATAACCTGCTTTCGTATTATCCGAAGAAAAATGTGTCATGCGATTATTATTATTATTCTCTTCGTTCAATTATGTATTTACATTTTTTTTGGGCAAAAATATTTCTATCCACCTGGTGGTGAAGTTGCAGACTAAAAAGTGGCCGGTCATTGATCGATCGAGGCAACGATTAAAATCGTTATAATCAATATTTTCAATAAGTGTATTTGCGATGTACAGTTTTTTTGAGAATATCAATTTGTTGGGTTTTCTCTGTACCTCCTTCATCGCTCTTTATGCACTCAGTTCGTAAAAGAAATCTACTACACCGACCGTCGGTAAGTTACCTATCTTTCTCATTGCCGGTAAAACAAAAGTCAGTCGACGTACCGCGGCCAATATGCGGCGTATATCGAGGCGAGCTCTCGTCGTTTGTTTTAACGCCCGTAGAGACTCGTTGCCCTCGGCTTCGCGAAAAGTTTTATCCAAAAACAATGAACGTGCCTGTTAAATTGGAAAACAAAGAAAGCCCTCCGACAAGAAGACTCATTGTTGTTATGTCCAGGAGACAATTCGCACAGCGTTTCCCACATTGCAAACACGAATGTAGCGGCACGAGCAACGACTTTGACGAACTATTCTTACCAGAAAATGGTAAGTCCGTGGCGATCCTGAAGTACCGTAAAAACGTTCGTGACACTTTTAACAACCCTTTTCTAAGATTAATCTTAACGTGCCTCGTGTCAGTAACATTGACAAACGAGTACATGTTGCGTTACATGATGGAATTTCTAACTCAAACTGTCGGAATTCTGCCCTACTTTAATTTTAAAAAATCGCGAAATTTCATTCGTATATGTACGGGTTAGAACGTCCGCAGCGCTAGAACGAATTACGAAATATCTCGCGATTACAAACAAGAAAATTCATCGTCAATTTCTTTCACGAATGCCGATCCGCAGAATGTAAAACAAACTTTTCGTCGTGTTCGTGCACGGAATATTCTCGAAAATATGACAATCCCGCGTGATCTCGCCCGCAGCGTCGCGCGAGTGCGGCCGTCGGGCGTCAGATGGCGCGCGCGCGTGCGATCGAGGACGCAAGAAAAAGTAGTTCTCTGCTAATGTTGATTGACAGTCGCGGTATCCACTTCGCGACGTTGTTAGACGGCGAATAAAAAAACAAACAACGCCTCAACAATGTCGGGCCGAAAGGGCGCGATCGATCGAGGATAACGAGTGTTTTCGCGGTGTCGTAAAAGCGAATTAATCGCCAAGTGTGTGGCTGCGTGTGTGCGTTGGACGGCGAGAGTAGTGTGACGCGGTCAGTGATGCCGTAGCCAAGGAGACCGTCGAGCCGTAGCAGACAAAACTGCGTGTGACACGACCGGTCGACGCGTCCAACGATACAACATTGAAAAGTCACGACGATTTCACGATTTATCCGTGGGTTGGCTTTCGCGCGCGCGTTAAGGTCTCCCCTGCATTGCGCCTTCGTGTCCTACGAGCGTTTTCCGGCTCGCGGGTTTCCCGGGTGACGCAGGGCCGGCTAAACGGGAAAATCAACAGTGACCGGGGCGACACGGCGCGGTGGGCTGGCGGGGTCGACAGGGCGCGCGGGGGGGGGTGGGGCGAACTCTGACGGTCGACGATCCTTCAGCGACCGAATTTTTTTTACACCTCGTTAAACTCGCTTTTAATGAAGACAGGTGAGCATCGATATCACGATTTATGAAACGTTCTTTTTTTGTTCTTTTTTTTTTTATCATGAGTCTTGCTGGCTTCGTTTACTCGCGCGAGAGGAATTTCCCTCGGTGCACTTATGTTCCTTGCTCTCGTCCTTTTTTTTCCACCATCTATAGAAACATTTCGCCCGAAATAAAAAGACTCGGAATTTTTTGTACATTTTTCAGTTTCAACGAAATGTCGATTTTTATCCCGCTTTTTATCCTAGCTGCGGACATTCCGGTGTTCCTGTATCGCCGTTGTATTACTCGCTGCGAATTGTGGACACAACGTTACCATTGAGCTGAAAATTATTTGGTGAATGCGTACACGTATACACGTGCATTTTCTAATCGGTAGATCCTGCACATAAGGTCGATTTCTGTAGAATAAAATTGATCCGAACACGATTAGGCTGCGGTAATGAGGAGATTTCACGCTCGGCTGAACAATAAAGGACCAAGCATCGCCGGGCAGTAGGAATTTTTCAATTAAATCAGGCTTAGGTCCTTTGCGCACAATACGCCAAGTGAAGCACACGAACGAGTGTAGCCGACCCAGGACCTAGTATCGAACCTAATCCATTGCTCATTTATAGGAATTACATGGTGGTGAAGCCTGCAGCGTTGGAACGCACAGAAAGTTTTTTGGTCATTCTGTAGATGAGTGACTTTTCCGGAAAATAAGTTTCTTTGGGTTCAACCCGAACAAACTCAATTTTCGGAAGTCACTTTGGGTTCAACCCATCAAACTCATTTTACAGAAGTCACTTTGGGTTCAACCCAAACAAACTAATTTTTCGGAAGTCACTTATCTAAATTACCAGTTTTTTTTTTCATCTTTCAGTTTCCTTATCTCGATTACCATAAAAAATATTTTTTTTGTACATTTATATCATAGACCGCCGAATGAGTATCCTGGATAATTTTTGCCTCTTTTGGAGGCGAAACCTATCAAGAGAAATTAAAGTTCAGAAATATGAATTTTCATTGCATTCTAATGATGAAAACTTTCTCATGGAATGATTGTTTTTCTGGTCCCAGTTACACAGAATCGACGAAAAACAATACAAAACGAACATGTATGGAAAATCGCTTGCTTAATAGACTTCCAAATATTTTTGCTTACGTTTGTTTGGGTTTGTTGAAGAGGTGATCAGATTTTCAATCCATCCTTTGAGTGGATGGAAATAAATGTTTCATTTCAACGAGACAACTTCAATAGATGTATAGGAGACGCGATAACGGAAGTGGGAAAATACCTTCGAAATTAGAGGAGAATGGAACATTGTCTAGGAGAGGTGGAGAAAAAAATTCCTATCACGCAGAACTAGTGACTTATACCTTTGGAGCGAACGGAAGGATCGGACAGGTGTCGTTCCCACAGGGCAAATGTTGCAACGCATGTGCACCCTCTTGTATGGAAATTCACAATGATCCGATAAATCTCAAGACTCTGAGAAAATTCTAACGAAAGGAAAGAAATACGTTTTTGAATTTGACCCTACCCAGCATATTGAATTCCCTGTGTAATATCGAGGGACAGCGGAGTGTGCACTTTATTACAAAGAATGCTGAGAATTCATTGTTCGCTATGCGGGCGTATATTTTCAGGGATCGGAACGCTTTAGTCTCTGGCGATTCGTCGATACGCGAAAATGTGCTCAACACAGAAAAATGTTTTCCATGCTTTTATTTAATAAACGATCCACTCTTTTCAGAGTAAAACTCTTATTTTATTTTCTGCTATTTTTTCAGACATTCCTTGAAAACGACGGGGTATTTTCAACGATACTCTTGGAAAGCGAAAATAATCGGGCGATAAACTATTTTGAAAACAAACTTTATAATGTAACATTGTAAAATATGATATATGGAAATGTTTCTGCTTGTTTATTTAAGGGGTGTGATGCAGTCAGAGGCGTGAAAAAATGAGCATTTTTAATCATTTTTTTTTATAGTATTTAAGTTTGTTTTACAAAAGTGGTTACACAGACTTTTTATGTTATATTTCAACTTGTACAAATTTTCGAAAAAAAAAAATGATTATTTATAAAAATATCGGCATCTTTGTCGGACTCCCTTCGGCATGTAGTGCTTTATGGTGGCCGTCATAACATTTTACTGGATCATCTGAAATAAAAAAACAAAAAAAAAATCATTAGTTTAATAATAAATCTCGTCCTTAATCAAAGCTTTTTTTAAAAAAAATAAAATGGCGGCATGCGACAAATAACTTTCGATTTTCGACCAAAAAATCGCCCGTTTGAGGTTTAAAAAAAGTAGACATTTTCAACAAAAATTAAAATCCTTCGATTAAGGACTAACTTTTAATGCTATCAATAAGCACACCAAATTTCATCAAAATCCATCGAGTGGTTTTTTAATTATAGTAGTCACCAACTTGAAAAACATAGTTTCGAGAAAAACGCGTTTAAATTTTTTCGATGTCGATACGGTAATTTTTTTACCGAAAAGACGAGCATTCAACTGTTCATAGCCAATTGTTAAAACAATTTTTTTAAAAATCAAAGATTTTCGGGATGAATTATTTTTAAAAATACATTTTGGGCAATTTTAACACGAAAGTATTCTTTACGAAATTTTTCTAAAGTTCATAGTTTTTGAGTAATAAATTTTTGAAAATTTCTGAAAGTTTTCCAATTTTACACTTGTTTTATGTATAGAAATACTAATTTAAAAAATTACTTACATCGAGTCATCAATTCCTGGCCCATGCAATAGGGCTTCTGCCGATGTGGAAGCCTCCAAAATATCAATTTGTTGTTGTCTTCGAAGCATTCTGCTTTCCCGGGTATTATCGTTTGCGCGTTTGTCAGCCGCTACCTGCCATAGGGACCCGACGCCCCTTCACTAATTGTGGGATATCCCGGAAACTATTCATCGGATTGACTTGAAATTTTCAGAGAATATTTTCGAAACGTCAAATTTCACGAAAATTAATTTAAAAAAATCGATTTTTCGAAAATTCTGACTGAATCTCACGCCTTAATTGATTTTACGGTCCTCAAAAATTTATTTTTATATTTTGTTAAGGTAAATTAAATTGATATATACATTTTTTTTATTACATTTAATAGCTAAATTATATTTGTAATTTATATTATTAGTAGTAGAAGTTTTATTGTTCCAAGTATACCCCTTTAGGGTGTTTACACAGAAGTTTTCTACATATATATTTTCCCTTAGAATTTTTTACTATTTCTAAACTTATACTCTACTGTCATTTTGCTTTTCATCTCCCCTCACATTCGTTTCCGCATATACAATTTTTCCAATCAGTTTCTCGAAGCGCTTAGTAAATATACACAGTTCAGTCACAAGCTCCTTTTTCACCACCATCTGTATCTTCCTGTTGATTTATTCTCGATCTTTGTCGCCCATCCATATTTTCCAGGTTTTCTACTATTTATTTTTCAATTTTAATTTTAACTTTTTAATGTATTGTGCTCAATCCGTCGATTTTTCAATATGAGGTTGAAGTTTGCATCGTTGGCATGCAACGAAAGTTAATATTTCTGAATTCCTTTAATTTCTTTTGGCACATTATGCCTTCAAAAAACATTCAAGCATTTTTTGAGCTATAAGAAAATTTGTTCAATAATAATAAATACACGAAAAATAAAATATAAAAAAAACATTCGTTGCGTTCCAACGATGCAAACTTCAGCAGCATTTTTTCAATATCGTTCCAAGGTAGACTTTTTGAGCGACTCTTGTTTTCGCACCCCTTTCTATTATTTTTTCCATTTCCCCTCTATTGTCGTTTGCTATCGCTCTCCATATGTTTCTCTCTCTGTCTTCCCCCATGATTTACATTATTATTATTTTATAATGATTTATATTGTTTTTTTATGTTATTTAAATTATGAAATTAAATGATATTCATAAGTTGTAGTATAGTATACTTATTTATTTCCAAGTATACCCCGGCGGGTTTTTACACCGTTCCCCCCATGGTCTTGAAGTTTACATCGTTGGAGTGCAACGAAAATTCTCTTTTATATTTTTATTTTCTCATTTTTATTATTTTACAAAATCTTTTTTTGCAGATTCAAATTCTAAATTCCTAAGTCAGCGACTCGAAAAAATATCGATAATTTTTCCGAACCAAGATTCGTCAAATTCAAGCAACAAAAAAAATACCCCCCCCTGCACCTTTTTCACCTCCTTTTCCTATATTTCTACGTCTCAACCTGGCCCATATTTCTTCAACTCTTCCCTATGGCCCTCTATTCCCAGTAATCTTCCAATTCTACACTGTTTCCAATGTTTCTACTCCTTACGACACGTCGAATTCTTAAGGCCTTAGGCCACAGTAACGGGTATAAAATCATGTGCGAATTTAACCATTTTTTTCGTATGAATAAGTGATTCACTCATAAAATTATTTACACATCTATTTAGTATGAATATCAAGCTGTTAGAATTTTTTTCCGACGTACAAAATGGCCGACTACTCGAAACTTCTCGAAACAGCTTTCTTCCAATTGGCGTGACAAATAACTTCAACAATTTTCACTCGATTTACTTCAAATTCAAAAGTTATGTTCCTTAGTGCATTTCGCAGAGAAGTACGTACGGAATTTCTGATTAATCGAAAACTTTTCATTTTCAGGCCTTAATTTTGTTCCAGCCTTGTATTTTCTCGTCGGTTTTTATTCGTATAGCTCTATGTACAATTCACGGTACTTCAATTAAATTGCATGGAGTTAGTATTAATATTTTTATTTTCCTATTTTTATTATAATACGAGGTATTTTTTTGCAAATTGCATTTTTCCAAATAACGATCGTAAAAATTAGTTGAGGATTTTTTAGTTTTCTTTTCGAAGTGAGCTCCTCTTTTACCTCTACACATGTGGACACGAGCATAAGGCAGATAACAGAGGGATGGAAGAGTGCCACGCGACATGCTGCAGACCCGAGGGAGGGGCAGATAGACAGGGCGAGAGAGAGAGAGAGAGAGAGAGAGAGAGAGAGAGAGAGAGAGAGGAAACAAAAAGTATACGGGGTGCTTGATGCGATGTATAGTGCCTGCCTGCACAACAGAGTACCAGGCACCAGCCATGCATAACGCACGACCAGGGCCAGGTGTACCTTCACCTTCGAATATATGCTCCTCGACTTTGCAGCTTTTCACCATCGCCAAACACCTTGTTTCAGTTTCCTCCTAACGTTTGGACGTGCCAAGTGTCTCTTCGAAATTTTCTTCCTTTATTTCGTATTATCATTCACTCTCAACGTTATCCTTCTATTTGTTGACCATTTTGTTTTTCTTCTTTCGACCTTGACGTATTCGCGGACACCGTCGATGCTCGACGCTCGCGTCCAGTGTTTCGTGCATTTGTTTGTAAGTTCATCAGCTTCGCTATGGTAGCTCGAACGTTTTTGTGTTTACCGAAAGGTCTCGTACTCCCAACGTATCTCGTTACTCAATTATCTCGTCACCGATTTGTCGGATTCTCCCCCGAACAAGATGCATTTCCGAGAAAATGTCCCGCGATACACTTTGCCGTAGTATCGATGATGAAAATTATCTCCATTTGTCAATAGCCGAGGAAGGCCGTCATTCAATATCCGGGGATGAAAATATCAACGTTTTAACGAAGCCTCCACGGTACTCGGCCACGTATCCGTCGCCCGGGCAACACCCCAGATTCAAATAAAAACTCCCGCGATCTCACTGTGATCTTTAAGCTTCTGAAGTCTGATTCTTGCGGAATCGGGGGATAACGAGTACGAAGATCATTTTTATTTCCATTTTTACGTCAATTTTCTCGAATGACTTCGTTGCATGGAAAATGCAGTGAAGTTTTTTTATTTTTTATTTTAAAACACGTGTCTGTAGGCGGATCCTAATTATGATATGTGACCATACGAATTGGGGGTCAAATTAGGGGGTTGGAGTTGGAAT